>JAVJIF010023159.1:0-11883 GCA_038442645.1 Agave tequilana
GGTTCATGAAAAACATGAACTTATGATCATATTATTGTATGGTGCAGGGGCTATGTTGGAATTCACAGCTCGGGATTCAGAGATTTCCTGTTGAAACCAGAGCTTCTCCGGGCTATTGTAGATTCTGGGTTTGAACATCCTTCTGAAGGCAAGCACCTACTTTATCTTAGCTATGAGTTTTTAATCAACAAGTCATGCTGTTATGCCATTGATGATAAAACCGAACCACATGATTCCTGATATTATACTATTGTTACGTTGATGACCTTATAAAGGTAATTGCTTACATATCAAATGCTCTCTAATTTGACTTATCCTTAAATAGTCATTACATATAAGATCTACAATTATTTTTTTTATGTCTAAATGTCATTTTTATGGTCCTTATGCTTTGTTCTGTAGACTATATCCTATTCACATTTTATGTATTTGTCAAATCGATCCCCAATATATTTGTTGACTATTTAAGATGGATTAAATGGTTAGCCAAGTCAATCTATTGCGACATATTGAGGATTGTGTGCTTTATTGTAACTTCAAGTATAATTTTACATTGCGAATAAATTAGTATATGTGCTTTCTTGTAACTTCAAGTATAATTTTACATTGTGAACAAATTAGTATACGTGCTTTCCTTTAACTCAAGTATAATTTTACATGGTGAATTGATTAGTATATCATCAATCTTCATCTAAATACACATTTTTGTTCATGTTACGTGTGTGTCTACATGTTTTAGTTGTGATGTTAAATCAAGTAACTGTACTCTGCACTCTGATATGATTATACAAATCATTTGTTTTTGAGGGTCTGGGAGAATTTTGATCCATAGATTAGCCCCCCCTGAGCTTTATCAGATAAATTCTTCCCCAAGTATTGCGTTGATTTTTTAATCTTCTGGAGGGAGGAAACGAGTGTTTCAACTGATTGATGTGTGTTTTCTCATTGCAGTTGAGGTCTGGAGAATTTTGATCTATATATTAGTCCATCTTGAGCTTTATCAGATCAAATTTTCCCCGGATTAGTCTTTTGAGCTTTATCGGATAAATTCTTCCCCAACAATTGGGTGATTTTTAATCTTCTGGAGGGCACACATGAATTTTTCATCTGATGACATGTATTTCTAACTGGAATTGCATGTTATTTAGGACTGGACACTGGAAATAAGGATTTTTAATATTCTGATTGCAGTTCTCAATCAAATTCTTTGTTTGGGTGATCAAGATTACAGTATGGTGGAAACTGGGATTTGATCATGAGCAATATATTGTTTACTGTGTTCTCCTTCGTGTCTAAAACACTTGCTGTGCTGATGATTTCTTGACACACTGATGAAATCTGTAAGGGATAGTTGGCTAGAGAAAAGTGAGGTCTAGGCGGTAGAAGGGTGGGTGATGTCAGTTTTTAGGTCCTCCCTTGTGTTGATTCTTCTGTGTTTGCTTGTTCTTGAAAAAATGTTGTCTTGTGTTAGCTCAGCAATTGAATGTCAAAGTTCTCAGGTTGTTGGGTCTTTTTGTCTTGCGCATCTGTTTCTTGCCTCAAATTTTGATGCATGGCAATGCAACTCATTGTTTCCCTTTGTTTTAAGAACTGTAGTAAGGAGTCGACATAAACTTCATGCAGGGCTGGAAAATTGAGTTGGATGAATGTGCTAGAAGACTAAGTATTTCCCAGTGTTTTAATATATTTGTGCATACTTGATATCTTTTTCCTTGTAACCATGACATATTACCTATGCATGTTTTTTCATATTTTTTTCTCTTCTTCTGTGTGTTAATGTAATTGCTCCTAGACGATAATCTTTCTTAAATTTTAAGTTTTGTCTAAGATTGTTTGATGGCGTGGATCGAGTATGGGTTAACTGTTTTAGAATTATTTGCAATGACTGTTTTTACAATTACCGTAAGAATAGTCTTTATTATGTTCATTACATCTTACGACTGCTTCACTATTGCTCAAAATTTAACATTGTCAAATTCATTGGATATTATTTCAGGTAAAAAACTACTTCCACATTTCTGATTTGGAGGAGAATTTGGTTAAACCTTTCCATTAAAAGGACCCAGAAGGTTATTTTTTACTCACTAGGGGTACTTCGCTCCAATTTTCTTTGGTTCTCCATCAGTACAACATGAGTGCATTCCTCAAGCCATCTTGGGTATGGATGTCATCTGTCAAGCCAAGTCTGGATGGGAAAGACAGCTGTCTTTGTTCTCTCGTCTCTTCAGCAAATTGACCAGTTCCTGGCCAAGTTTCTGCTCTAGTTTTATGCCACACAAGAGAACTTGCGTACCAGTTTGCTCTTGATGTTTTATCATTTTAAATTCTAATCTTCCTTGCTTTTGATTTTTTTTGTTTCCTCTGATTACTGATATTTATGATTTTGTATGCAGATATGCCATGAGTTTGAGCGATTTAGCACATACTTGCCTGATATAAGGTTGCAGTGTTTTATGGAGGTGTTCATATTGCAAAGCACAAGGATATACTAAAAAATGAGTGCCCACATATTGTTGTTGGGACTCCAGGAAGGATTCTGGCATTAGCCAGAGACAAGGACCTCTCATTGAAGAATGTGAGGCATTTTATTCTGGATGAATGTGACAAGATGCTTGAATCGCTTGGTATGTTCTCTATGCCCTGTTTTGGACTATATATTGTTGGCCCCTTTCTACCTTATATGTGTTAGGAGCCATCCTTTTTTATTACTTTTGTTATTCCATTTCATGGTTTTGTATGTTCTGTAGACATGCGAAGAGATGTGCAGGAGATATTTAAAATGACTCCTCATGACAAGCAAGTGATGATGTTTTCAGCGACACTCAGCAAGGAGATCCGTCCTGTTTGCAAGCGTTTCATGCAAGATGTAATGTCCTATGGCCAGCTTACATGTCATCCTTTTAGTACCATCAGCATAACTTGGGATACCCCCCCCCCACAAAAAAAAAAAAGTGTATTAGCCACTGGTCAATGTTTGTTACAGTTAGGCTTTAGCGGTTGCTTTCTTTGTTCTGGTGGGGTGGGAAGTAGTGAATTGTAGGTGCCTTCCTAAAACAGGGTTTCTTCTATATGTGTCAAAGCTTTGGGTGCAATATATGTTTCTACCATTTAGCATCTGTGACTCTGGCTATGGCATTCTTCTTTTCAAATGCTTTCTTCTGGGGGTGGTCAAGGAGTAGTTGGTTGCAACTGCCTTTGCAATGTTGTCTTTCGCTTGGTGCTGGGAGAGTTCAAGGCAGATGGGTTTTTATCTGGAATGCACTGACAGCTGCACAGTAATTATTCCCTGTCTGCTTAATGTAGCGTGATTAGACATCAAGGCTAGTTATTTCAAATCTGATGGACTTGGAAACCTGACCTCAAGAGTAGGGTCGTGCATCATTCATTTGGTACTGGTTCCATTTGCTTCAGGACAAGGGCCTAATCATCTTTAATCTGACATTTGTTCCTTACAGCCGATGGAAATATATGTGGATGATGAAGCAAAGCTGACCCTGCATGGTCTAGTACAGGTACTTACCGTTAGATGTTAAATTATATACATGTAATTTGACTTTAATCTTTCCATAACATAATCCTTTTTATTTGACAGCACTACATCAAACTCAGCGAATTGGAAAAGAACCGGAAGTTGAACGACCTTTTGGATGCTTTGGACTTCAACCAAGTTGTGATATTTGTTAAGAGTGTCAGCAGAGCGGCAGAGCTGAACAAATTGCTAGTTGAGTGCAATTTTCCGTCTATCTGCATCCACTCTGGAATGTCACAGGAAGAAAGGTTGGTCTTGTTTGGGACTTGTTTTAAATTCTAGGCAGTCATCTGCTATTTG
This sequence comes from Agave tequilana, assembly GCA_038442645.1. Classification (NCBI taxonomy): domain Eukaryota; kingdom Viridiplantae; phylum Streptophyta; class Magnoliopsida; order Asparagales; family Asparagaceae; genus Agave; species Agave tequilana. The sequence goes on from JAVJIF010023159.1 coordinate 3,830, forward strand.
AACCACTAACTTAAAGTGTTGTACTCAAATTGTTGTTTGTTGTTGCGATTATTGCTAACCCCATAATCTTAGAGCAGCATTTTCTTAAATATGCATAACAAACTTCTATGTGATCTACTTAGCAGCCACCTGTGTCTGTAATTCTTTTGTTTCGACTTTGATACTATTCTCATCCAGCTGGTCCTCGTAGAACTGCAGGTATGGCTAAAATAAAGAAAAACAGAACAAGTAATTGAACAGAATAAGTAATTAAATTTGTCATTGGGGAATCTTGTTGATTCATTGAAGCATATAATGTGATGTTATTATTCGTTTCTTGTGTATGCTTGTTATTAGTTGAATCTTTTGAGAAACAAATTGGTTTGTAAAATAGGACTTCACTGTGTGCATATCCTAGTAAAACAATAGGGTGGATGTCTTTTATTGAGCATTGTTTGCTTGGGAATAGGTAGCAAACTGCGGATCTGATCCGTGTCTGTATCCTGTCTATATATTTTTTTATTTTAGCTTCATTAGATTAAAGATGACATGATCAGAAACCATTGATTTTCACGTAGTAAGTTATCTTTGCTGAATTTAGACTACTTGAATATTGTTTTTGTTTCTGCTCTTGCATTGACATGAATTATTGGATGTTTACTTTATTGTTTTTACTTCTTTCTGCTCTTGCATTGGCATGCATTATTGGATGTTTCAGTTAATTATACATCCGGGAATTGATGATATTATGAGACCAACAGTAATAAAAACTAAATAGTAAAAATAAAGAATGATGCAACTCATAAGATTATCAAATGAGGAATTTTATTCATTGTTTTGAGTGTTGTACTTGTTGCTTCATGCTAAGCAAGTTACACTGGCACAGGTTGACAAGGTACAAGGGATTCAAGGAAGGACACAAGAGGATTCTAGTGGCCACTGATCTGGTTGGCAGGGGAATTGATATTGAGCGTGTCAACATTGTAATTAATTATGACATGCCTGATTCTGCGGATACTTACTTGCACAGGGTAATTTCTTGATTCTTTCACATGACTCGTGCATCCTTTCTGTCTTCATTAGATCTGTTCCTAAACTTTATCTAACAGGTTGGGCGTGCTGGTCGTTTTGGAACCAAAGGTCTAGCCATCACATTTGTCTCTTCTGGAGCTGACTCAGATGTTCTTAATCAGGTTATTTTTTTGTCTGTTGATTTAGAGTTAATCACCCGTTTAGGAAATGTCTCTTACATACATTTTGCATCTAATGCAGGTCCAAGAAAGGTTTGAGGTTGACATAAAGGAGTTGCCTGAGCAAATTGATACCTCAACATATAGTAAGTTAGTTGTGCTGATATTTCTGTGATCTTTTATTTACTTTTTAGACATCTTTGTAGGGAATGCTAAGTACTCGAGAGGCTTTTCAGTGTAATCCAATTAGGTTGAATTTATAAATCCGTGGAATTTTGTAGATTTTTATAGTTGGGTTATACCCCAGTAACCCTCTTCGTCATCCTCGTTCCTGCTGGGGTGAGGATCAGAATGCCAATTGAAACTCTTCTTATAGCCTTTTGCGTTTATTAGGTAGTGGGACTAGTTGATCCCTGGTTCATTCACCATTAGTGGAGTAGGGGAGTAATGGGTACTGAATTGTATACTGATTTCTTGATACCAGATTACCAGATGAGTATCTTATGCAAGTTTTAACCTCTCAAACGATGTCTTGTACCATGACATTCTGGTCACAGGTTCTTTTTTTCTGATAGGAAGAAAGCTGATAACTATCCTGGGGGAATGGGGGTGTCTAGTCAAATGCAATTTGATTTCACCATTATCTTGTTTTAGAAGCTTCTAATACCGAGTAGCGGAAAATTAAAGAAGCATGTTCAGGATTTTATTTATATATATTTTTTATTATCAATTGACTACAATCCAAAACTGAGATAGTTGATTAAGAAAATTAAGTTTTGAGCAGATTATCTTATATTTCCAAGAAGGTGAACTCATAGTGCTGCATGTTACTGATGCCTGGATCTTAATTTGTTAAATATTCGGGGCAAGCTGCCTTTTTAGTTTATGATCGCGTATGGGTCACAGTCTCACAGATTTAGAACTCATCTTTTACTAGAGATGATTATGTCTGATTATCCTTAAATGTGATGTTGGAGCTGACACTATTTCATCTGGATTGAGTTCTGTGTTGGGTTGCTTGTTGATATGGTTTCACCCTTGGGTGTCTGTAACAATGTTCTGCCTCCTTTGTCCTTTCTAAGCATGGCAAAAGTCTAGGTTCTTACTGCACGCCTGGCAACAAGGGTGGCTGGCAGGAAAAGATCTTACTTCTCACTCTAGTTCAAGGGCGGACCCAATAGTGGGCTGGGCCGGGCTACAGCCCGGCCCATTTTTTTATATATTAGTTTAAATTCATTTTTATTTTTGTTCTTTTTCATATATTGTGTTAGATCCCTTTCTATTTTAATTCTTTTTAATAAATTTATTCCTAGTTTCACTCCTGATTTAGTGGAGAATACTGTTTTATTTTTTTTGATAAATTTATATAATTCATAAGTATTTGTTGTAAAAAATTGCAGCCCACCCCAAAATTTATTCCTGGTTCCGCCCCTGCTCTAGTTTCAGCCAAGAATAAGCTGTGTTAAAAATGTTGGTAAATATTGAGGTGGCTTGAGGAATTAAGTTTTAGCCTAAATTGTCATTGAAGTCCTGCCAGATAAGTTCAAATGAACTGTTGTTTTAATTCAACGTAAGCCATCAGGTTGGCCAATTTTGGCTTTATATTTGCGTGTTTATTGTAGGTGTAAAATATTTATCTTTGGAGTAGGTATGAGAATGGACGCCTCCATAGGCTCTCATTGGATATATCTAATACAATTTTTTTTATAGGAATATGAATTTCTCATTTTCATATAAATTTTTTTATTGGACATCTTCAATGGAAGCCTATGGACACGCCAATTCTCACCCCTATCCTGGAGAGCTCTTTCTATTAGTGCAGCCAGATTGCATATTTATGTTGATTGTTTATATGATTAAATCTCTCTCTCTCGACTTGATTTCTTATTTCCTGAAAAAAGAAACTAATTTCTCCCCCTTCTTTTTGTCGTGTGCAGTGCCCTCTTGAAGATGTATCCCAGAAAGTTTTCTGTATCGTGTTGAGCAAACCCACCCACGTTGATAAGCATGGCGAGAGATTCTCTAAAGATGACACTCCTGGTCGTGGACGTGTTTTTTGTGAGTTGTATTTTATTTCGGCAAACTAGTTCCCCTCTGAGAGAGTGGGGAGAATGATTGTTTGCTATCTTTTAGCCAAACATATTTGTTTAGTAGATCTTTTAGACAGTTATATGGTGTTTTGACTTTCTATTTTGTATTACTACTGCTGCTAATGCTAATGCTAATGCTAATATGCTTATGATCTTCTCGACTGTAATCATCTTTATTGTGCTGCCCCGAAGCTTGGAACCCTTTTTTTTTGGCTCGTGTTATGGTTGTCCTTTGGTTTGTGCGCATGCAGCAGTTACGGTTAATCTCGTAGATCAACACACCCACCCCCCACCCCCCCCCCCCCCCCGGGGCGCGCGCGCGCGCCCCAACCCAAAAACCCACCCACCCACACACAAAACAAACAAAAAAAAAAAAACTGAGTAATAATAAGTGAGATGTGGGGCAGACATATACGTGTGTAGAATAATTACCGGTGAAAGGGCTATAGAATTTTTTTTCTCTCATAATTTTCTTGATTAAGAGTTGATGCGTTTCAATAGCTCTTTTGGTTCAAATAGGCATAAGTCCAATTACTTTTATCAAGCGTATAAAAATGTGAACAATATGAGTCATGTAAGATATCTAAGCACAAGTGAGTAGAGAGAGAATCAATCACAATCACAGAGGTTCGAATCACTTGCTTTACATCCCTGTCTTCACCGCAAGAAAGATTTTCATTAAAATCGATCTCGCAAGATCACACGGTGTAGTTGTAACCGCCAACTCTTCAAACACAAAGTAGAACATTTGTGATCGACTTCTTGATCACAAACAAAACTCTTCTCACAAGCAAAGGATCTTATAGGATAGATTTAGTAATGAAAGGTTCAAGTTTGTGTGAGAAAATTAGATATATTTGAAAGTGGAACGCTTAAGAAAATCTTTTTGAAAACTCAAGAGAAACACTTTTGAAAAATCTTTTTTAATATGGAAATAAAGTCCTTAAACTTTTGAAAAACTCTGTTGAAATTTTATAGGCCAAATAAAAAACTTGTCGTTCGGGTCCGATCACAGGCCAAACCAGCCTGTCGGTCGACCGTCAACGGTAAAAAATATGACCGTTGGGGTTGCCGGTCGACCGGACAGTCGATCGTTCCCAACATCCGCTTTCTGGCGGTTGACCGGAAACAAACAGAGAGCACTGAGGAGTCTCCAGCAGTTGACCGGTCGGTAGACCGACATGCATAACCCTTGGGCATGTGCATATCCAGTCGATCAGGCTCAACCCCAAAACTGTATAAAATGTATTTTTTAAACATATTTTTAAATCCAATTAAATTTCAATAAATCTCAATAAATTCTACAAAAATAAGTTAATGTAAATACATTAAAGTACTAATATATATGATCAAAATCAACACATATTATAAATATGTGAACTTGTTTTGAGATATAAAACAGTGGGCTGAGACATGGGGTAGAGTAATAATAAGTAGGTTTTTTGCAAACAAACCCCACTCTCTCTCTTTCTCCCCCCATTTCCTCAGCAGCCCTAGCCTCTGTTGCTGTCGCCTCCTCGATCTAGAGAGAGGTTGGGGTAGGGAGGTTTGCTGCAGTCCTAGTCGCCCTAACCCTATCTCTCTTGCGGTAAGGGCCGCAACAACCTTGACTGTCACTGTCGCCCTCTCTTCTTCGACAGGGGGGAGAGAGAAGGAAGAAGAGGAGAGGGTGATAGTGGCGGCCCGGGCTGCTACCGCCCCCCGCCACATCGGATCGAGAGAGAGGTTGGACGGCGGGCGGCGGCAGATCTTGCCGCCCCAGCTTCTCTCTAGATCGAGGAGGCGGCGGCAATGGCGGCCAGGGCTGCTGCTGCCCTCGTAGCGGCAGATTGAGAGTGGTGGGGGCAGCCGAGGAGATAAGAGGAGAGAGTAGTTATAATTATTTTTTTTTTGAAAAATCTCTCACCAGAAATATCCCCACTTATTATTACTCAGCCCTAGATATGAGGCTAATTCGAGGCCAAATTCTTCCTACTTAAATATAACCCTACGACATCTGAATGCAAGATTAAGTGAGAAACGCTCGAAATCACGTGATTTTTCATTAATAACCTAATTAGAGTATGTAGATCAAGATAAACGGTTCAGATTATCCATGGGGCGGCCAATCGTGGAGTTCACACCAAACTCTGGTGGGAACCGGTTCTCACTCGAATATTCACACACACACGCACTTGTGTCATTCCGGAAGGATTCGAGGCCGGATCCTTCTCATTCAAATACAATCATACGATCTCCGAATGCAAGATCCACTCCGTTGAAGTTGATCTACATTATTTTAAGTAAAATAAAAAATAATGTATTTTGACTACGATATCCGTATGCAAGATCCACTCCGTTGAAGTTGATTTACATTACGTCAAGTAACTAAAAATAAAAAATCATGTATTTTAAATACTTTTTTCCCATCCATCAAGTAGGGACAAATGAACGGCCGAAATAGTGAGTTGTTTAGTTTGACGGTGTAGAATATTTGAAAACAAACTCCTAAACAGAATCAAAATTTTTAATACAGAGGTGGGTTGACAAGATAATTGACTATTGAGAAACTCAAAAAATTACCAACTCTCTATTGAATCAGATTAGTCGACTACTGAGATTAGATTAGTCGATCAATTTTGATGATTAATTGACTAATGCAAATTTTGATGCTGCTGCCGCCTTGACTTACATCAACATCATCTTCAGCTCCGTTTAGCAGAGGAGTACATGAAAGGTAAACAACTATTTCACTTGTCTAATTATTTTATCTTAAAATTTAAAATGTTAATGTTTTTTTGTTATATTAAATTTACAGGGTTTCATTACTAATAAGGAGGCATAGTTTGTGAGATTGTTGGTTTTATAGCATTTCGTTATATCAGTTAAAATATATTTGTCTTTTGTTTGTTCTTCAGGCACATAATTGGGGATTATCTTGTTGGTTACCTTATGCATGTGGAATATCGATCAAGCTTGAATAATAAATTTTTTTTGCATCAGACAAAAACTTCTAGGTTAATATGAAGGAAGTTTGATCTGAATGAATCAAAATTTCTATTCCATGATCGACTTGTATAAACATCAACAACTTTGAATTGAACCAATATCTCCTCAAGAAATAAAGGCTTGGATCAACAAAACCCTGCCCAATGGACTATAGTTTGAGAGGTGACAAAATCCTCTTTTTTTATTGTAAAACCAGTAAACAAAAAACAAGATGAATTATTTTGTGAAAGAATATCCGGACACATAAAAAATGAAATTTGTGCTTGCGGAAATTATCGACCGATTGGAGCTGGAAAAAAATTGAAGCTCTTAAAATAAGCTCGTGATACGAACTTCTCTAAAATTTTAGGATTGTAGTTGATTATAAATTGCTGATGGTATGTCTTCAATAAATTTACTTTTTTTTTGATTAATGGTGTTTTTTTTTAGCAAATTCTTGATTTCCGAGAAATTTATTTATGATATTTTCATAATAGGTCTCTCAAGAGTTATTAGTAGAATAATTCATATTTAGAATGATAGCTGTGTTGTCGTTTGCCTCCACACAACAAAAGTGTCCTCTTTACACAAACAACGAAAGAGCCATGTTGTTCAGTTCCGTGAAGTTTGTTCTCAGTGCGTTCTCTTGTTGCATAATCTGCTCAGTAACTGGGGCCTTGTGCGCTTCAGACTGAAATGTTGGCCTATTGATTCTTGACCAATCTCTTGGGGAAAAACATTGTGCTGCTTTTGCCCACTCAGCTCATTGGAATGCTTTCTTTGTAAATTTTTAGGATGATGATTTTGTCTATTTTGGATGGCTTTCTTTGTAATTTCTAGAATGATGTTTTTTTATCTATTTTGGATGACGAGTTAGTTTGCGATGAGGATGTTTCACTCTCTATATTAGTGTTTTATGTAAAGCAAATGTTTATGGTAACATTTGTTCATATTTTCTCCCACTAGTTTCTCTCCAAGAGGTTTAGGACTCGTCTCCTCCCCTTGGTCACTCCATTAAATTTCACTTACTTTGTATTCTGTAACGCCGGGAGTTGTATCATACAAATCTCTCAGATCAAGAGCACCATAATGCTGGAGCCAAACATGGCAAAATAACTAGCAATCTATTTTCTAACTCAATGGTAAAAAAGTTGGATTGGGAAATAGAGGTCCTAAATTTTATGATTGGGCTACTGCTATTGCTCAAAATGAGGAAATAAAAAGAAGAAGAAAAAATTCCACCGCCTATAATGTAAATAGATTCAACTGTAGATACGTTCAACTGATATTTGAATGTTTTCTTTGATTGGCGAACTTATGATCGTGCGTTGATTTATTTGTGGTACATCTTTTTATATCTGGAAAAAATTCGTAAAATCCACCAGTCATATGATCTATAGTCTCTTTCTATACACTATGCAAGTATAATCTTTTAAATATTAAAACACATGATTTCGAAATCAGATTTACCTATTGATATTTTTTTGGGGTGGGGGGCTGAAAGAAACTCATCCAAATTCAGCTACATGAAAGCCAAAGACATAATTTAGTATAGTAATTGAGAGCTGAAAGAAACTCGACTTCATGAAGATCATAAATACAAAAAACTCAAATTACCGTCTTATGTTTAATGGACTTTCTAATTCAGTCTGTTCCTCATTTTGTTGTTTGTTGTAGAATTAAAATATATTTTTTTCTCTCTTAGGTCTTTCATAATTTGCTCTATTATACTTGGATTTCATTTCAGGGAGATTATTATTATTTTTTTTTGGGGTGTGTCGGGTGTTTGAGGGGTGTGGGGGGGGGGGGGGGGGGGGGGGGGGGGGGG
>JAVJIF010023160.1:0-17766 GCA_038442645.1 Agave tequilana
GTTTTGTTTCTCGCAACAATCAACATATCATCCACATATAACAGCAAATATGTCGGATCATCACTCTGCTTGAAATAGACACAACTATCATACTCACATCGGTTGTATTTGCCTTGATCATGAAAGAGTCGAACAGTTTGTACCACTGCATGGGAGACTGCTTAAGTCCATAGAGGGACTTCTTTAGAAGACACCTTGTTTTCTTTACCTTCCTAAATATAACCTTCAGGTTGTTTCATGTATATCTTCTCCTCCAGCTCACCGTGTAGAAACGTTGTTTTGACGTCCATCTGCTCCAACTCTAGATCAAACTAACAACTATCGCCAATAACATCCGAATAGATGTATGTTTGACTACAGGAGAGAATCTAATTGTAGTCAATACCCTCTTCTGAGCATATCCTTTGGCAACTAACCTTGCCTTGTACTGCTCATTGTCTTTCTTGCGAAAGACTCATCTGTATCCTATTGCCTTGGAGTCCTTTGGAAGATAAACTAATGTCCATGTTTGGTTTTCTATCCAAAGACTCCATCTCTTGCTCCATGGCTGTAATTCACTTGTCGTGGTCATCTGCCTCGATCGCTTCCCTATAACTCTTAGGTTCTTCTGTTTCTATTACTACTGCAAAAGAGACATGATCTTCATCCTGTACATACCTTGTTGGTGGCTCGGTAACTCTGACTCACCGCCTCAACGGTCTAGGTTGCTCTTGAGTAGCCTCCTGTTTGTCTCTATATGAATCTGAGGAGTCATTTTCTGGCCCTTCAGGCCTTTTAGAGCCATCTGAGAACTCAACTCCCTTTTCCTGAGTATCCGTGCGGAACTGTCTGAAGCTCTACCTTGCACTTTATCCTCCGTCTCTGACTTTTCTCGCAACATTGAATCTTCGTCAAAAACCACATCTCTACTGGTAAAGGCGCTCATTTTTTCGGGATCCCAGAGTTTGAAACCCTTGACTCCTTTGGTTAACCCGATGAAGATATACTTCTTAGACTTGGACTCCAGTTTGTTCCTCTTCTGACTATCAACCAAACTAAATATGGGCAACCGAAAATCCGTAAGGTTGAATAGTCCACAGATACTTCTCGCCGTATCTCCTCTGGGATCTGAAGATCAATAACTGTTGATGGTGACATGTTTACCAGATAACTCGCATGGTTCACCGCCTCTACCTAAAATCCTTCTGACATGTCAACCTATAATCTGATACTGCGAGCACGCTCTGTAAGTGTCTGATTCATGCGCTCTGCTACTCCGTTTTGCTCTGATCGCCCTGGAATACTTAGCTGGTGTTTAATTCCCTTGCTTTCTAAATAGTCTTTGAATTCTTGGAGGTGTACTCGCCTCCATTATTGGACCTCAAGATTTTCACCTTTCGTCCCGTCTGATTTTTCACTAAAGTTTTCCACTCCTTGAACTTCTGAATACTTTCGATTTCTACTTCAAAAGTATATCCAAACTTTTCTTAAAACATCACCTATAAAAGTAACATATTACCTAGCACCTCTAATGGATGCTACTAGCGAAGGCCCCCACACATCCATGTGTATGAGATCTAGCAAGCCCTTTGTCTTGTGCTGAGATGTAGAGAAAGCCACTCTATGTTGCCTACCCATAATGCAAAATTTACAAAGATCAAGTTTGCAATATTTGATACCTGGTAGAGCACTCCTTTGTGTAGGTCTTGAAGACCTCACTCATGTGTCTAAGACGCATGTGCTAAAGTCTTGTAGTATCATCCTTCTCTATTGTTGCTGAAGCATCACCAATAATAATGCTTTATGTCAACTTGTATAAGTTTGTTGTTCATTATCCTTTGAGAATCGTCATGGAGCCTTTAGTAACTTTGATTGCTCCATTGCACCAGAAAACTTATACCCGCGAGCTTCCAAAGCTCCCAACTAGAAAAGATTCTTCTTTAAATCCAGAATGTGAACGTTCGTTGGGGTTCAAACATGTCCATTAAACATCCTCATACAGATGTTGCCGATGCCAACAGTCTTACACACAGCATCGTTTCCCATCAGGACATAAGGCTTGTAAGTACTGAACCACTCCCTTTTTGGACACATGTGATATGTGCACCCCGAGTCAAGTAACCAAATATCTGAGTATTTACCTTTTCCTGACTCAGCTATCAAGACATCACATGAATTCTCATCTGCTTCTTTGACAATCCTGACTTGATCTGGCTTTCACTGGTACTAGCCCCGCATCTCCTTATATTTCATACAATTTTTCTTGATGTACCCTGGTTTCTTGCAAAAATAGTAAGAGAAACTGTTAGAAGCCTCTGGATCCCTTTTGGGTCCCCATACTCTTTGATCTTCCCTCTGGCTCTTGACAAACAATCCTGAGGCCTCCTCCGTAGAATCTGTCTTCTTCCTCAGCTCCTTGTTTTGGAGCATCTGTCTGACATCTTCTAACTCTAAGATCTCTTTACCATACATGATGGTCGTCGCCAAGTGGTCATAACTTGATGGAAGAGAAGAGAGTAATAGAAAATTTTTTCTTCTTCTAACTTAATCTCTAGAGCTAACAAGTCGCTTAAAATTCTATAAAAGCATTGATGTTGTAGAATAGGCATACCTTCCTTCATCCGAAGGCTGTATAACTGCTTCTTCATGAAGAGCTTGTTCGACAAACTCTTCGTCATGTGCACGCTCTCCAGCCTACACCAAGGACCAGCAGTTGTCTCCTCGTTCATCACGTTGTAGAGGATCTCATTTGATAGGCACAGTATGATCGTCGCCTTTGCGCGGAAGTCAATATTGTTTCACTCATCATCCTCCATCTTCGATGGCTTCTTTTCAATACCAAGCAGGGCCTTGTGTGTCCCCTCCTTCACAAGCAACGTGTTACTCGCATATTCTGCAATAGGAAGTTGGACTTCCATTCGAATTTCTCCACCTCGAACTTGGTTGTCGTGGTCGTTTTCCTAGTCATCGCTCTGATGCCAATTGTTGATGATCTATCACCGACCAAACAACAGAGGAACACCAAGTCGAAGACTCGGCAGCAGAAGCAAAAGCGGAAGCGTAGAAAATCTACCACTAGCAAGCAATCACCACACAACTAAGGAACACAAGATTTAACGTGTGTTTGACAATGTGCCTATGTCCACAGAGAGGAGAGGAGAAATATTTATTGAAGAAAATATAAGAGTTACAATGAGATCTCTCTCACAACTCTCAATGATGAAATTCTAGAATTTCTCTTGAATTCTTGACACACCTTCGAAAGGTCACACCTAAGGGGTTTATATAGGCACCTGGGATGATCCTAGTCCAACACGAACTCAAATCAGCACCTCCTTAGAGAAATAGGAAACCTATATCCAAACCAAAATAGGAGACAGATCTGTATTAAGAAACTACTAAAAACCTGAATTCTTTTCCAATGAATATGAGGCACTCCAAATACTAACAATGTGGGCCCAAAAGGGATGCATTCATGCATCTGAGATTGACTGACATACATCTCAATTGCAAAGTCAACAATGTGTTGTTCCTTGTTTCTTTTCTTTTTTTTTAATCATTTTTAATTTTGGCCTAAACACCGAGCCCTTCAAAGAGATGTGGGCCAAAAGGATGCATTCATGCATCTGAGATTGACTAACATACATCTCAATTGCAAAGTCGATAATGCGTTGTTCCTTGTTTATTTTCCTTTTTTATCCTTTTTATTTTTGTCTCTCTCTCTCTCAGGTGATGGTACAAAGTACTTCTTGGATGGTAAAGACCTTCCTTGAGAGGGAGATCCATCTAGTAACAAACGATATAAAACAATCACCAAGGATTTATGAAAAAGATGCCTCTAGATTTTAAAAGGGGGAAACAAAATAAAAAGCATCTCGGCGATGCCACAAAGCATGGTTCGTATAGTCCACGGTACTAGGGAATGCGATATGGATCCTAAAAAAAACGCAGACGAGTGAGACTTACCTTATTGCCGGTATAAAGGGTTAAAGGTAAATAATGATGAAAGATAATGATTAATAATGGTAATAAAAAAAGCAAGGTTTAAGAGAAATTTCTTTCCAAGCAACCATAATATAATTAATCTAAAACATATTGCATAACCATCAAATGATGTACCAATTTTTCAGTACCAGCATTTTTTTGAACACCAGTTTGGCCTGAAAATTAATCTAATAGTTATATGCCAACATGCACATCAACCGCACTATGATCACTGCAACTGCCTCACATGGAAAAAACCATAATAATAGGGGCAGAATAAACTTCATTCTTAATAAAGGATGAACCTAAGCCAAGAACACAAGACCTCTTGGAATATAATGCTTTCATATATATTAAAACAATACTTAATAATACAATTCTAAATTTAGTTGATGAAGAATATCGGATTAGTCTTTAGCAATACCTGCAACGGGCTAAGAGAAACTTGATGGTTCCAATTATCCTGTCCGTGATGATTAACAGAAGGAAGAGGCAAAAATCTTCCCAACATTGAACCAGTGCTAAGAACAATATTTGCTGAAATTTAAAAAAGAAAACAGTGATTCAGTTACAGTACAGTTGAAAAATTAAGTACTAGATTTCTTCAAGACAAAATATCAACAACAACTACTATTACATGAAATTTTAACATAAAGAACAATTCCAGTATCCAGAAAACCCATTTGAAATTAAAAAGAGCAGATAAGATTCTTTAGCATACATGTCACTAGGCAACACCAACACCACCCTCTTCCGTTAGAATATGGGCAGCTTTGAACTTCACAAACTATTTAAATTTAACAATTGATTTGGTTTGTCAGGTAGTAGCCATAAAAGCTGGACAACCAGAGGTCAGACATTTACGCAATAGTTTTCAGACATAAGGTTGAAATAATTACTTTCAATTAATATTAAAAAAATCGCTAGTGCATTCACATGGTCACAAAGCAAAGACAAGTCAGAGAACATATTCCTGGCAAGGAATTTGTGTGTGATAGTCAAGTCAGAATCCTGGTAGTAGGTGTACCCTAGGCATGTCTGGATGAACCAGATCCTAAATACTCCTAGTTCCAAAAAACCAAAGAAATAGTATGCTAGGTTGTCCACTTTGCCTAAAATCCCAAGGATTACGATACAAAAAAATGACCCAATCCTTTGGAAAACAAGAGGTCGAGAGACTTTTCCCCCTTTAATCCAAAGGATATCCCTAGGTTACATACCTACATTTTGTGTAAATTACTAACTTGTTACTAGTGGCACAGGAGAACCCCCCCCCCCCCCCACCCAACCCCACACACCCTCTCACAAAGTGATGAGGACATCACGTGCTGCCTCTTTTCATTTAGTCATTTTGAGTTGTAGTTCATTTTACCTAGTTGTATTTCTTTTATTTGGGCATCTAGTACCACATTGGTTATTTCTTAAAACTGACCTTTTGTGGAGCCTATAAATAGGTCCCAGATTCCATTTATCAGGAGACAATGAATGAATTAAAACTTTTTCAATTTAAATTTCTTGAGCCTTCAGTTCTTGAGACTGAGTGTGTAATCCGTGGTGTAAGGGGTGTGAAGCCCGTGATGCAATAGGTGCGAAGCCTAAAATTTATCTGGTTCTTATCTCTATTCCTTAGACTCTAATTTCTCTTTTACATTTCTTGTCAAAACACTATTTCTAATTTCTAGATTAAAGGCGATAGTGATCCTTCTGTTTTACATCAGTTTGACATCAGAGCTCTAGGTTCCAATACCCCTCACAATTTCTTCTCTCTCAAAACCCTAGATTTAAAAAAAATCCAAAATCAAATTCAAAAAGAAAAAATTTATTGTAGTTGTCTTCCACAAAGTCCTTAGAAATTCCAAAAAAATCCAATCTTTATTGTACATCTTCCTTCTCCGAAATTATTTATAAAAAAAAGAAAACGTAGAAAAATTGCCCGAAATTCCCTCGAAAATCATCAAAATTCTCAAGTTCTATCGTTCCGCATCTTCATCTTAATCATCTCCTTCCTCCAGACATGCACCCACCTGCACCGCCACCTTCACGCCGCCGCTGATCTCAAGATCCACCGTCTCCGCTCATCTTCGTCATCGTTCTTCTCCAGCAGCACCATCATCTCCTCCTTCCTCCCCCTCTGTCCCCATCTCCGTCGTCACGCTGCATTCGCCATCACGAGACCTACCCCTCCATTACCCCCATCAACTCTGCCATCCTCGCCCACCACCGCCGGCACCTGCCATCCTCCGCCATCACCCCCAACCCCAACCTCCATCGTCATCATCACCCTCACCATCTCCACCATGAACATCTTCCAACCCATCACACCCCTAAACCAACATCTCCACCCACCAACATCTCCGCTACGCCACCTCCAAATCTTCCCTCATCTCCATGAGATCCGATATCACCCAGCATCATCATCGTCGCCACCTCCCATCGCCTTCTACCTCCACCATCATTACCAATCGACTTCGTTCCCAGATCTCACCATCACCCTCCCTCACCTTCGTCACCATCATCATCGCCACCACCCACCGGCTCTTGTCGATCTCCTTCAGAGTCGGGATCCACCTTGCCCTCATCGTCACTAAGGCCTCGTCGACATTAGATCAGAGCTCCTCCGACATTCTCCATCGCTGCCACGACATCATCATCGCCACCACCCACCGGCCCTGTCGTCGATCTCCTCCAGAGTCGGGATCCACCTTGCCCTCATCGTCACAAGGCCTCGTCGACATTAGATCAGAGCTCCTCCGACATTCTCCATTGCTGCCACGCAGTCGTGGCATCAAGCTTCGCCGCCAAATCTGAAGGAGCCTCGAGCCCTCGAGCAGGGCAAGGTGAGGTAGGGATTTTAAGTGAATTGAATCGGGTATAAAATACAAACCCGAAGCCAATTGGCTTGACTTCGGGTCAGATCCACAAATCCAACCCAACCACGACCCATCCCCAACTGAGCCAGACTCGACCGAGTTGAGCACTGAGTTGACTCAGTCCAGTTCAACCCACCGAGCCAACTCAGTCCACCAGCAGTAGTACATCGACATTTCGGATTCCACTTCAGGCTCGTTCGGAGTCTGATGCAAGTTCCATCTGAATCGTTGCTTCGTGACTGAGCCCCGGAGGGCCGGAACAACTGAAAAGATTTCATTACACTTGAGCAGCAGATTTGACCTCCACGAGCTCGTATTTGGTGCCAGTATTGTTCCTGCAGCAGAAAATTAGCGTTTCTGCCACATTTTTAGCTTAATTTGAGTCCAGTTCAACCACTGATATTCTTGGAATTTTATTTATGAATTTTTATTTTGTGAAAGATATATAAATATCGATGCTGAATACAAGGAGTTGAGCGGGATATGTATGTGGTTATGTCGTACTTTCGGGGTCCTAATGATCATGATTGGTATGAAGAGTGAAAAAAATCATCATGAATATTTCTTCAGTTATTTCTCCTCGACACCGAAGCAAAAGTGTCACTATGCCCAAGTGAAGCTGGCTGGAGAAGGTTTATTGGTGGTGAGAGGACAACCAAGGCGATTGTCGACAATGGTTTGTCCTACAAGATCTTTGTGCTCGGCATATTTCACACCTCAAGCGGTCACAATTCAGCGATCTAGTCGCTGAATGTAATGAGATCCTAACAAGTGTGGGGAAGATTCTAGAAACATGGCTGCAAAGGGTATAGACTTAGCGCCAGCCCTTGTCGAGCCTGAGTTGTTATTGAGTTGGCACAACTACAAGAAAAGGTTTCCTCCCAGTCCACAGAAGTTGGAGAGCTCCTAACAAGACCCTTGTAGATTTTTCAGTAGAGCCTATCTTGGAGCTAGTACCACCTTTGGCAGCTATAAGGGGCTCGTTTTTCTTGAGATCGCCTGATGTATACGACCCATTGTAGATATTTCTACATGAGACAGGTTCACAAGAGATTAATGCTTTGATATGTGGATTAATTTTTAGTAGAGTTGAGTTAACTTGCTATGTTGTACATATCTGCTCGAGCTACCATCAACTGTGGCTGGTCTGTCACGGGAACCAGTTTCACCTCCACCATCTTGGTTTCGATATGATGCACTAGTGTTGCTGTCGCAGCCACCTCCATGGCCCGAATGAAATGCTTCATAAGGGGTGCCCTCACTCGACAGGGTCAAGTTCTTCCTACCCTGGGGGAAATGATGAAGGCATCACGTCCTGTCTTCTTTTAATTTAGTCATTTTTGAGTAGTAGTTCATTTTGCCTAGTTGTATTTCTTTTATGTGGCTGTTAGTATCATATCGATTATTTCTTATAACTGTAATTTTGTAAAGCCTATAAATAGGCCCCAGATTCTTTTATCTGGAGACAATGAATGAATTAAAAAAAATTCAGTTTAAATTTCTTGAGCCTTGAGTTCTTGAGATTGGGTGTGAAGCCCGTAGTGCAAGGGATGTGAAGCCCAAAATCTATCTGATTTTTATCTCTATTCCTTAAACTCTAATTTCTCTTTTCTATTTTTTTGTCAATCTTTCTATTTCCTTGATTTGAATGTGATTACGATCCTCCTATATTACATCACAAAGGTTGCAGCATGAATGCGAAGTGTACTCATTAGAAAGTATAAAGTCCATTTTTCACCTATTACATATGAGGATGTAAACGATTCAGATGCAGTTTGGATATTGGTGTTCCCACATCTGAATGTGTTTTCTTATAGCGGATATAGATAAGAATATGAATAGTGTTTGAATATTGATCTTAATATATATTTATCTAAAACGAATCCAGATTCTACTCTGATACAGATATTAACCGGATAATATTGAATATATCCAATAATTCATTAGGAAAACAAGTTCAAACTTTATTTTAGCTCTCATATATATACATATATATATATATATAATATACATATACATATATATATATATATATATACATATATATATATATATATACATATATATATATACATATATATATATATATATATATATATATATATATATATATCAATTCACACAGTTTGTGATACTAAATAAAACTTTAAACACATTTAAAGTTTGTCTTGTATACAATTATCAATTCAAGACATATTTTGAATTTTCTAACATGTATTCGGTTATTCGGATATTCATTCGGATATCTCAGATAGTTCATCACTATCTGTATCTGTATCCATATTTGTCAAATTTCAAATATGGATTCGGAGTTGGAGTGGATTATTTGTATCCATTTACATCCCTAATTACATATAATAGCCATCAGGAGACATTTAACTTCTTTATATATTCAAATCACTTCTTTGCACAACTCATCATCCGAGAATATTTATAATTGTTGTTCTAGGATAAACTAGACAGAAACTTATAGAAGATAAGGGATTTGGAACTATCGTCTGCCGAAAAGACAAAACAAATTTTGTGTATGAAATCACAATTTCCACCATTTTCAGTCACCACATACTACTTGACCTAAAATTTAATATAGGGCAACAAATGAGTCATCGGATACTTTCAAACATTTCAAATCATCTTGAGAGGTTAATAATATTTAATGACCTCACTAGAGCAGGATAAAGAGCCCTATTTTGCAAAAGTTGTGATGTTTAATCGCAACATTTAGATTTATGTTTTCTCCCATCCGCAAGGAACCCACTTTCTAGCATGACCTTCATATTCCCTTCTTTGCTTGACAACTATCTTATTCGACATAAATTATACACTTTAGTTCATTAGGCTTCATTTCCCTCACCCAAAATATATTTTTCTCGTATTCACACATTGTATTGATTACTCTTTCTCCCCCTTTTGTTTCCAGCAAAGATGCATCAACACTCATATACAGAAAGCTATAAACAACATGCACCAGATATTACTCCATTTATAATTAATTTGCATCAAATCTATAGATTTTTTTATGCCACACCCTCTCATCTGTCTCTATGTAAGAGCAATATGGGCGCCTGTGACAAAAGGTGTTCTATGCACATGCGCGCGCCCGCGCGCCAGTGTTTTAAAACTCGGAAACTCGACTCAACCCGGCTTTTTCTCCATTAGGAGTGAAAATTAATCAACTAATTACCAAATAATTTGCTAAACATCTGTCCAGCTATTCCATTAAATTCTATTTGGGTGATCATTTAAGTGTAAATAAATACTGTTTAGTATTCACGAATCAAACAAATCAATTCAGAGCATTTCAATATTTCATTTGTTAGTTCATTAAACTATTTGTTTAGTACATATGCGTTAAAGCCCTTATGGTTATAGTATTATATCCGTATAAATAATTACATTTTGGCCCCTTACTTTTGTATCTTGTTAAATTTTAAAGGACTTAACTATCAGATGTCATTATGTGAAACAAATGTCAAATCTAACCAATGTAACAAATTAAAGGAAACTAACCAAATCAAATATCAATAAACGAATAGGTTTTTTAAAATAAAAATAAATTTTATCTATTTTCCATTTAACTTTGAGCAAAATGGTACTGTAGATATAATAACTTTTTTCTAACAATTTTTTTACCATTTGAAAATACAGATAAGATGAAAATAATCAGTAAAAATCAATCAAGATGAGATAAGGTTAGTGTTAATTAGCTACAGTATTGGATAAGATTGATCAATTTGTAAGAAAATCTTACTTCAAATTTAAATGTTGCATTATTAGATAAGATTACAATAAAAATATAATTTTCAGAAGGGATAATAAAACACGAGAATGATTAATTAAGCTCAACCTAAAAGGATTCTTTGCTATAATATAATTTATGACAAAGTTTGATCTATTTCCAAAACATCCAAATTTTAATGTTGTGCTTTTTGCTAGATAGGACTCAGAATATTAATTTTGCTTTTACAAAATGAGTTAAATCACCATTCCTGGTGATATTATCACCAATTTATCCTATTCAGACCTCGATTCATTCGTTTGAAATAGATCCACTTCCTTCGGGTTTTCTTCCAATCCATCCTATTATTTCTGTGATCCAGTATAGAACACCCGATCCTGAATGAGTTCAACAAGTTCTAACACACACACACACACACCACACACACACACACACACACACACACAGAGAGAGAGAGAGAGAGAGAGAGAGAGAGAGAGAGAGAGACTATGATTATTGTTGCAAATTTTAAGGTGATGAAAGTCGACTAATTTTCAAGCATTCGGGTGCACAGAGACTTTTCCATGGTAATTCATAGCTTGCATTAAATACGCTAGTCAAAGTTAAGATAAGTATAGTGAAACCCAAAGCTACAAAATTGAACATGTTGAAGAGATTTAGGACAACTATGGTGTATGTGGGGCATATGTGTATTTGCATGAGCCTGAATATATGACCTATCCGTCACTTATGAATTATTTGCAAAAGGATATGGCTGCAGGAGACGGTCATGTGGTAATCACCCTTTATAATAATCACAAAATTGATCAAATTTCCACCCTTCATAATAATCACAAAATTGATCAAATTTCCAAAATTCTTCAATTACTAGAGATACTCCATTGTCCTGCTGTTCTCCGAAACTGTAACAATACTTTTTACAACAATCATTCATTAATTCACAAATCAATGAGGTTATGAATGAATTACCATTACCAATCAGAAGTTCCACAATTTGTGTCTTGTTTTTTTTTTCTTTTGATCAGTTAGAATAAAAGAAGGGAGATGAAGGGTAAATATTGAAAGATCAGCTGGAATAATAAAAAATGTATTAAAGAGGTAAATGTTGTAAAGCCACCAGCTAGTAGTCACAAGTACCAAATTTCAGTCTTCACCTTTGGTTGGTCAGTAACCATAGGTCTCTAACGGCTAAATAACCAATAAATTGGTACAAAAAGAACAAGGACAAAGCCTTTTTCCCCAGTATTTGAGGTAGGCTACAAGGATCAGCTTTCTTAGAGACATCCCATTTGTTAAATTAACAGCAATAAACAAGAAATCGGTACCAATACAAAATCTGCAAATGAAGAATCCGTGCAATTGTTTTAGTCGTTGCACTTGCAACTATTTGTTTGTCACCTCTCCTTACTTTAGTGTCTGGATGTACATATAAGCAGATGGAACACATCCCAATTATCATTGCGGCCCTAGAGAAATATCCAGTTTCAACTCCAGAAAGGGAGATGTAATCATCGTTGATAATAGAGATCTAGAAGGGAAACTGTATCAAAGCTAGGAAGAGGACCAGAGAGAAGGGATCCCTCAATAAAAGAGAGAAGCAATAATGGGCGGTTAAATGGTCGGTAAAGGTGTACTGCTATTTTAAGGAGGAAGAGTTCCCAATCAACCGTGACCAGACAATCAAAATAATGGCTTTTCCTCGGATGCGGGTCACGATACCATGTGCAACTAAAAATAGCTGATTGATGAAACAATAAAAAACTTATACAGAGTGAAATTGGAAGAAAAATATCTCATCTTTTTATAAAAGGAAAGAGAGAATAAGATGGATCAATACATTGGGTGGAATGTGCTTAGAAGGAAACAACACTTCCAGACGAGGCAACCGTTCGACAAATGTGACCACTGGATTTTGACAGTGATATTTGCAGGAAGATGGCTTCCTTCTTCTTACTTTTGGAGCCAACGCTAGACGTCAGAAAAATCTAGGTGGCGGCATGGTTCTTCGACAACACAGCCTACTAATGGTCGTGAAAAGATGGACAGGGAAAATGGACCTCGAGAGAGACCAGCTAGAAATTTTGCGAGAAGTAATGTGGTTTCCTTGCCTATGCCTTAAAATGTATTACTAGTTAGTTTGTCGCACCTCTATGCGGGCACCAGAATAGGGATCAACATTTATTAGATTCTGCAAGGAGACTTCAACTGGCAACACCCTAGTGAGGAAGTTGACTCTGGAGATGCAAAAAGTCTAATTTTGAAGATACCAGATGAATCCAGAGGCAAACAATTGATGGAAATGCAGTCCATTGTGCATGGAGGAATGTGGCCTGTGCAGAAACAGAGTTAAAAAAGTAGAAATGACTTGATAAGCAATGTACAATGAAACAAAACTATTGGAATGGTGTCAACCCTTGTACATAGCGCGTGGAATGAATTAGTTTTGGAAGGCCAGGCTTCCAAGTGAATAAAGACAATCTGACCAAGGCTGAATATGGAGAATAATAATATGAGTGTGAAAAGATAGAAGATGTCTTATCCCCTACATAGAGAACAACAAAAAAAAACATCCAAAACTAACACAGATGAGCTGCAAGATACTTCAGAACAATCTGAGATCAAAGAAAAAAGAGAAGAGAATCCTACTTAAAATAATATGGAAGTGACTGTGCACACAAAACAGAAACACATGAAGTGTCCAGAAAACAAGCGAAAGATTGTCAACATTCAAGACAAAAGTCCACTAAAGATTAACTTAAGTTATTAGATGGGCAGGGAGTATCAGGAGGCAAATTTTGCTGCAAAAGTTTATAGCTGGAAGGATCTCAAACCCTCACCAGAAGATTTGGTAAAAGATACTCCAAATTTGCTTAACAGATTGAAAGAAGTTGAGGAGGATGCCACCATAAAAAGAAAAAACAAAGCAAATTGATGGATCAGATGGCGTGATCAGGTCCTAAATCTTAATTTGTAGGCAACTGCTTTTTGAATATGTATGTGAGAGGCTACGACAATTATTGGAACAACAGATTTGTGACCAGGTCCATCATGTAGTTCTGTGTTTCAGTTTCTCATCAACAGAATACTCATTTAAATTGCAACATTAATAGTAATAGTACGGACAAGCACATACACATTACATCAATATATCATGTCATATTCACATATTTATATATCTCAATCTAACTGTGTTCACATATTAACTAGCGTTTAGTTTTCTTCAGATTTCTGGATCTCGTATTGTCAATCAGCCATCACTTTCTTCTTTTTGTGGGTTCAACATCTAGATGAACCATTTCCTCTTTTTTCAAGAAAAATTTTCCTATCCTACGTACAGCGGTCGACACAAATCTCTTCCCTTGTGAACAAAACATCTCGATATACAACACTTTCTACTCTACCATAACACATCCCGACGTCTCTCACCTTGAGGTAATTAAAACTCAGCTAAGCATTTCATTTTGCAAGAACGAAATGTTTCACAAGCACATAACGATCGTAACAGTTCAGAAATCTCAGTTCATATGATCTTCCTAGTTCCTTTACTGTTGAAATATTTCATCTACCAGATAAGCTTCAGGGTAACAGAGTCAAGATGCCAGATGCAAAACATAACGTTTCAACTTTCAAGGTATATCATCAATATTTACTAAATCTGTAATCTATTGAAGTCCTGAGGGAAAAAAGATGAGGTTCATGTCTCTGGTCTTCCAGAGTAAATTAGATTCATATCTTCAACTCTTCCAGAGGACAAATCTAGAAGTGAAATCCAGCATTGAGATAATGAGCAAAAACATACTCCCTAGCTACATCAACATGATTAAAGGAACCCAATCTTGAATTTAGTCCCTAAGCTTGTACGCCAACAAGTGAGTGTTAATGGGGGACTTCATTTTAGTTTTTTATGTAGCACTCCAACAACATATCAAGTCACCATATCAATATGATTCACACCCAATATTAACACTTCAAGTGAAAGATCTCAAATGACAACCATGAAACGTAAAGATACTAAGATTTATGAAGATATTGCTAACTGGTGACATTGATATTCGAGCAAATACACATATTTGCACACATCTATAAAAATTACAGCATCCATGTGTCAAATGTTCGGAATTTTCCAGTATAGTAGATTTTGACACATGGTGGTAACCTGTGAACTGCATTCATTAACACAGCAATGAAATGAAGATGCCACTTTATTGTTAATATAAGATCTCAAACTTGGAAGGGAACTCTTTCTGATATAATTAAACATTATAGGCATGACTAAAACACATCATCATTCTTCATCCAACATATAGAGCAGATAAGAAAAAGGTCATTTCAGTTGAAGTCAACAACTAATATTAGATATATTGAAGATGGCAAGATGCGCAATAAACTAAAACATCAGAGCCCTGTGGTTATCTTGAAGAAACAAGGCAGAGGGTGCAAAGAATTTATAATGAAGTGCTCACATTATAAAACCAATCTTGATACTGAGAAATATCTCAACACAAGAGACATGTATAAGCTTCATATTATGTACTTATGGTTTAATAGAAGGCGGTATGAGCTCACTGACAACTGATAAAGCTCAAGGGAGGTTGTTTATGACAAGTGGAGAAAAGAATCTTAAACACACAAACTGAAAGTTTATCATGTACTCCTCAACATTACATCACTAGAACAAGAAAACAGACAGGAGATCTTCAGACGGTATCCAAACTTCGTGAATACCTCAGTTCCCAAATACCTTGCTGAGCACCCTTGTCCCATAATCTTTTTCCATCAATTGTTTTGTCCCCCATTCAAATATTTGGAGGGCCTTAGTAAATTATCTATGTTATTAACACCATTTTGTGATTACATGAGCTTCTACACCTCTTAGCCACTAGCAATGGGTTCCTAATTTCATTATTCACTGCATTTGTATCTTAAAGAAGAGTGGATGGATATTTCTTTACCAATTCGATTGCCTTGAGAAAGAATTAAGTGTAGCCCCCCTACAAATCTCAGCCAATTCTCAGGCATCAGATACCTTTTCAAACATGGAATCAGACTGCATATACCACACAGAAATCTAATCTGGCTACTGAATGCATGTGTACACCTACTACACAAAAATCAACTTGGGTAGACAGTGGACAACCAAAATGACCTGCAAATATTTCAATGCAACTGTATAAAGGATATACTTAACAGTGTGATGATTCAGTACACTTAATTGGAACACTCTAAGGAATTTCAGATCTACATACAGGTGTGTCACTGTATCAGCTTGGCACCAACAGAATTGAGCTAACAGTTTAAGATAGTAAGTATAATACTGTCAATGGCATATAAATTTTGACAAGTACCTAACCACTGTGCCCACTGTGCGATCACGTTCGAGAAAAGAAATGTCCAGTGGAGTCTCTCTTTCTCTTTGTCATCCCAGGCATCTTGCTGACTTCTATGACCATATCCCTTTGAATAAAACAAAGCTACAAGTCATACAAGAATAAAAGAGAGATTTTGCATTTTAAGGCACTATATCCACTAGCAAAAAATCGTTACCTCAGAGTGGTTTTCCTCATAACTATACGTTCTAAGTAGAGGTTCATTTAATGTATCAAATCCAGAGGAATCAATATGCTCGTTTTTCCGTCCATCAATTTCTGCATGATGGAGCCGCCGCCTCCTTATGGCTCTTGTTGCCATATGAAAGAAACTGTCATATCAAAGACATGAATTACCATGCACCAACCTCTTCTTAATAATTCAACATTTTCATAGATATTTTGAGAAGTAATACAAGTTGACGAGAAGGATAAATTTAATCCAAACAAACAGATATTTTCGTTAAAAGAAATAGACAAAATTAATATAGTAGTCACTTCCCTTTTGAGTGTGTGCTTTATTGTTCTTCTTCCTCCTCCTCTTTTTGTTTTGTTTTGTTTCGCTTTGTTTTGTTTTGTAGGGCTTGAGGGGACATCATTGCTATCAGGAGTTGTAAACAGTTGGTGATGGCAAGGAAAGGGGAGGCCTATGTGATTTGTTAGGGGAACTAAGCTACGGGAAAAAGAACAAGAGAGAAAAATGCAATGCATATATGAAATAAGAAAAAGAATATTATTAATGAAGTGGATTTTGGTAATGACTTCTACGTGTAGCATGCCATAACACTAAAGTAATAGAAGAAAGTACATGAGACGGAATTATCCATATAGCCCTTTATCAAATATTCAATAAAGGAAATGCCGTGGCCAGAGAGAGAGAGAGAGAGAGAGAGAGAGAGAGAGAGAGCAACTCTTGGTTATCGTTATACAAGAAATAAATTTAGGAATTGATTGAACAGTATACTGGGCTAAATTTATTGGGTGCTTATTAAACCTTGTGTCATTCTCAATCCAGAAGAATGTGGAACATGTAAACCAAATTACGTAATGATACGATAACCACGAAACAGGATAACCCCATCTGAACAGTGAACTTATTTTAACTATCAATTGACTATAAAGGACCTGTTTTCGATTTCAGAAATATGGTGCCAAGCATAGATGCGGATGTATCATGCCTAGACTTGGCCCCACCTATTATGATATTATAACCAACACTTCCAGAACCTAGATTTTTAGCTATCTCATGTCAGAAAAGACTATGTTGTTAAAGAATGGAGCTGAATCAAATGTTTGAACTTTGTTAGATAAGGTTAAATTCTGAAGTTCCACTATGATTGAACCTAATATATACATATTTTGAGATAGAAAGTGCCCATGCAACTTGGATTTCAGGGAAAACATGATGGTCACATTCATGGGAAACAAGGGTTTAAAATCCATAAGATCGATGCGTGGGACACAAGGCACTTCGAAGTTAGAAGCATGGTAACATGGTTGTCCCCCCCCCCCCCCCCCAAGAGGGAATGCATGGAAACGTGCTTGACAGTTAGCATGATCCTACATGGAGATAAGTTAACATAACTATTAAAGTCCGTGTCACTACACCAAAACTCCAAAGTTTAGGTGAAGGTTTCAACATGCCCCAAAGATCAAGTACCCTTGATGTGGACATCCATCCAAGGAGCAAGAACAAAGTAGACAAAAGCTTTGAGAAGAATTTGTGTAATTTTATGTATTTTTCTTCTCTTTATTTTTGGTATTTTTTAGTTTATTTAGGAGTTGTATTTTTATTTTTATTAGGAGTTTGAGTTTGATTAAGAGTTTG
>JAVJIF010023161.1:0-71957 GCA_038442645.1 Agave tequilana
TTTGCTAGCCCCGGACGAATCGGACTTGATAATTTCTTGTCCAGTCATGCTCGTCAGAGTTGCCAACTCCGAACAAGCCAAATTTTGAAAAAAAATTTTATTTCGCTCGTCTGGAGTTGCAGCCCTATACGAACATACATAGTTAAAAAAAAAAAAAATGTTTGTCCGGGGTTGGTAATCTCAGGCGAACCTAAAACTGACCAGGCCATCCGTGGGTACCACGCTGGCGGGGATAACCGCCCCGTCACCGACGTAGTGCCGACATGACGTGTTAGAGGTCAAGTTCTGGAATTAATTTGGGTTGGGGTCGATTTTTAAATTAATTATTTTGAGGAATTTTTTGAGGAAAAAACCCTAAAAGATACTTAGGATAATACTCTTCATCTAATTAAAAAGTCTTGATTAGAGTAGGTTATATTTATAGTCCCTAGAATGTTCCTTGCTCATATATTGCGCGTGGCAGAAGAAGAAAATCTAATGTACCCTAACTCTAAAGAATTGATTTATATTTATTAAAGAAAACCTTGTTAAGTCAAAATAGAGGATGCCATCTGAGTCATCTAATCAAGTAATAATGTCAAAAGAGTTGGGAACTCAAGGACGCAGTTGTGCGAGCCTGTAGAACAGATCCTGTTCGTCATTGGTTTCGTCCAATTCCTGTCGAGGGGAGGTCGGGTCCGGCCGAGGGCCTACAAATTCGAGCAGCATGCAACCCTGGGGTGGCGGAGGCCGAGGTGATCCGGTGAGAGTTGATTTTTTTTTTTTGCAGAACTCTAAGATTCGGGGAAGGGCTGGTGAGAGTTTATCGGAGATTCCAGTCGAGGATGGTTAGCTTTGAGCGGGGTGACCGGTTGGATATGGCCGATCTTATGCCGCAACAACGATAGCGGGGCATGCCGCGGCGCGGTGGTGGGTGAGTCAGTCACGAATGACCAGCTCAAAGCTGCAGAAACTGTGGTCGGCCAAGGGGTGGTTAGGGCTGAGCTGCAGATGCCGCAAGTGCGGTGAAGGGGATGCCACGTCTTCGGTGATGGAGGCTCCAATCACGGGATGATCGAATCGAGATGTTGTGTCGTGACGACACTGGCGGGAGAACCAACCGAGGTATGGACGGGTCCCGAGCAGCAGACGACACAACTACTGTGGAGGGAAGAAGTCGCAACTGAGTGGCGTTCCGGTGGTTTTTATTTTTTATTTTTTATTTTTATTTTTTTAAGAAGGATCAAAAATGTGTATGAGTGTATTATAATATGTTGTACCTTTCTATCTTGGTGATGTTTCATTAAATTCTGATTAACGATACACCAAGATTTTTAGGTGTTATCTCAAAAATGTCAAAATAGTTGGGCTTGGGCTTGGGCTCAACTCTCTCCGCGCTCGCCGCTGTCTCTCTCATCTCTCCTCACCCATCGTCCCCGCCTCTCTTCTTCGACCTCCCACCCCCAACCGTAAAATTCCCTCCAAATCCCTCTCCACCTCCGCCGGTCCGCCGCCTTCCTCCCTCCCCCCTGCGTCGCCTCCTCCCCCAAAATCGAGGAACTCAGCTCCCAGATCTCCTCCCTCGCCCCTCGAGAGGCTGAGGCCCGCAACCTCGTCGACTTCCTCCAGGACCGCCTCGGCGTCTCCGCTGCGGCCTTTGCCTCTCGCCGGCGTCGCTGCGGCCTCCGCCGAAGCGGGACCCGCCGCTGTCGAGGAGAAGACGGAGTTCGATGTTGTCATTGAGGAGGTCCCAGCAACGCCAGGATTGCGACCATTAAGGTGGTGAGGGCTCTGACCAACCTGGCGCTCAAGGAGGCCAAGGACTTGATCGAGGGGCTGCCGAAGAAATTGAGGGAGGGGATTACGAAGGAGGAGGCCGAGACGCCAAGAAGCAGCTGGAGGAGTCGGAGCCAATGTTGCCATTGTCTGAGAAAAGAATTTCTAACGGCTAGGTTTGTTAAATTGAAGCTCTTTGCTCTTTTTTACTTTTGAGTATTCAAGTTTTGTTTTTGGTGATGAATTATTGAACTTTTGTTAATACTTAGCTTGTGCACTGTGTCACTGTTGCTGTTATGTCTCCTTTCTATTGATATTGTCTGGGATGTGTTCTTTAATTTTGTTCAACTAGCGGGTATTATCAGATGTGTTGTTTGATTAACTACACTGATGGAAATGGTAGAGGGTTTGTGTGTCCTGCTATTATATCAGAAGAAAGAATGGAAGATTTTCTCATTCTTATTGTTTCCTCTTGATTCAATTAGTTTGTTTTTTATTTTTATTTTATCTTTATTTTGGGTGAATAGTTATGTTAAAAAGTTGTTAATTTTATAACTAAATTTTATTATGTGTATTTGATCCTTATAGGAAAGGAATAACCATGGATTTTGAAATGCTGTGGTGGTAATACTTGTCCCAATTGGGGAGGAGATGATCATGCTTTTCTTTAGAAGTACGCCTAAAAGGGGTGGAAAATTTACTGTAGGTTGGGAGTTGGTATTGTTTGCAATTTTATCAGTTTTGCAATTGCACTTTTAAGATATTGCATTCAAGAGTTGAGGCCTCATCTTTTACTGACGGTCAAACATTACAGTGCACATCCTTTTTATCCATGTGTTCTTGATGAGAAGTCTAGCATTACCTTTTGCATCTGTTCTCTCATTTTGCATTGTTGAACAGTACATGAGTTAGCATCATATAAAAGGATTCATGTCTAGTGAAAGCAAGCCTCCAGAATAGAAAATCCTTGTAATGATCAAATGCTCTTGCAATAAGCTTTCAAGGTCTTGTTTAATCACCTTGAATCTCTCACCTTTGTTAGCTGTATGAAATTCCCTACTACTACATATGTTCAGTTTTAAAGCTGGCAATATCTTTGTGCCAAAGTTCAGCGTTTAAGGCGAGGCTTAACTCTCTTGAGTGTGCAAGCATTTAGAAGGTTAGTTGCAGGGGTGATAGTTCTTTACTTTCTTTGCTTTGTGATGTAATTCATGACTATGCTACCACCACTAGGAGAACTTTTAGAATTCATATTACATTTCTCTTTCCACAAGTACCTTTAACGAAATCTATATTTTGAAACATATCCAACAATGATGTTATCAAATGTAATCTAATATATCACAATTATTTGCAAGTAAACCTCTAGTAGACATTTGAAAAGAACTAGAGTCAAACATAACACAACAACATTCCTTTTTTTTGAATTGATATCAATCGTCAGATCCTAAAACAAATCTATACATGGAATTGACATATTAAAACATCATATACAACTGTGAAGTCAGTTATTGTTATCTAAGACATTGTTTACATCAAAGTGGGGTCTCTTATGGAGTGAAGCTCCATATCAAGAAAGTTTTATGGGATTTTAAAATTTACTGACTTCATTGATATTAACTCTATGAGATGGTTGGTGCCAAGCACTTAGCCGGGGAAGAGACAGAGAGAGACTTCTTGTATAACTTGGTAGTCTAATGTACAAAGAGTTTATAATCAGACTTTATATCACTTTACATGATCGAATAACTTCCGTAAATAAACCTAAAACCCCGAAAATCCAGAGAGCATAAAACCAATCTTTTGATATTGGGAAATCAAAGAAATAAAGTTGAATATGTGTCCATGGGTTTGAGAAGAGATTTGAGTGCCCATGCTTCCAATGTTCTCATAGTATTACAACCAAGCAAAACTGGCTCAAATCATAGCTTTCAATATCTTCTCCAAAATTTGTCAGCCGTGTTTGGACTTGTGTCCTAACCAGTTTGGACTTGGGAGGTCGGCACTCTTTCCCGTGTCTGAAATGTTTCAGGCACAAATCTATGTCCAATATGCACTCACATGTATGAAGAGATTTGAAGTGTTGATGTTTCCAATGTTCCTATAGTAGTAGTAACCAAGCGAAAGTGGTGTTGCTGTGTTTCCCAACTCATAGTTGACATTCTCCATTTAAACTGACTATTGTACTGGATGTATGTTGATCCATGAGTTTTCTTAAAGATTTTGGGTGTGGTTTTTTGAATATTTGCAGAAGGCATTTAGCAGTGCATTGTTTGGACTTAAGCTATCAATAGTTTTTAAGTCCTTTTTGTAATTAAGACTGGCCCTCATAAGTTCACGACTATATATGTAATGGTAACAATTTTTGTAGGCAGTTTGCCTAAGATGTTAGGATTTTATTCCTACATCCTATTCTAGAAGCCTTCTGAGTATTACTTGGGATATTAAAATTTCAAAGGTCTGCTTGATGTCCTAGAAATCTGGCCAATTGAGGAGAAAATGTTCCCAATTTACCTTGAGTTTTCAGGGGGTAAAAAAGATTTAGAGTTTATTTGAGATAATCTTTACTGAATTATAGTTTCTTTGAAAACTTCAAAGGTCTGCTTGATGTCCTAGAAATCTGGCCATTATGAGGAGAAATCGTTTCCCAATTTACCTCGACTTGTAGTTCCTAGAATGATTTGAGATCATCATCTTCATATGATGGAGCAGCGTAGATTGAGCAATCTCCCTCCATTCAGCTTGGCTGATTCTTTGAACAAACTTTGTGTATGTTAGGTCCGTGTTAAACCTGTATAGTATCAATTATTCTTCTTTGTTTTGACATTCTTTTGAATGGTTAATTTTGACTTATATTAAAGAGTCACTGTAAAGTAAATTAATCTTGAAGGATATGAGATCTTTATTACTTTTTATATATGGCCCATTAGCGCACTGTTGTAATTGTCTAAAATCACTGAGGACATTCATCAGAAAGCAGAGTTCAAACTCCATACGCAAGGCTAATCATAGCCACTAGTGTATCCCAAGACGCAGAGCTTGAAAGCCGCGTCCCTAGCATCACTGCAGTACGAAGACACAGAGCTTGAAAGCCGCGTCTCAGCATCACTGCAGTACCAAGACGCAGAGCTTGAAAGCCGCGTCTCAGCATCATTGCAGTATTAAGACGCGAAGGTCGAAACCTGCGTCTTACTTCACCGCAATGACCAAGACGTAGGGCCCGAAGCCTGTGTCTCACATAAAACTTGACGCAGAACTTGAAGCTCACATTTCAACCAAATGCGAAGCTCAAGCGTTACCTCAACAGCTAAACGCGTGGCTCGAAGTCCGCGTTTCAACTAAAAAGGAACCTTGCGTCTTTGTTATAACTGCCCTCATTACTGGGTCAATTACTGCCCACGTAATGAGGGAGTTAACCCCCATTATGGAGGGTTTCTAGGGGACAGTTTTTCTCCTGAAACCCTATAAATAGCTCAGTTTGCTACCGAAGATGGGGTCGATTTGGGAGAATCTCTCGATCAGAGCTTCTAACTGAGAAATACTAAGAGTTCAACTCTTCTAACAACTTGCTGAGTACAAGTTTGCTTTTGTCTCAAATCTCCTTGAGATTTTATTGGACAGGAGCTGTGCTACTATGTCCATAGTCCGAGGAGAAGATTCCCAGAAACTGTGACACTCACCCGGTCAAACGAAAAACAAGATTCACTTTCCACCGCCACATTAAGAACTCAGCATTAAATAAAGAGAAGATTTGGCTTGATTATCTTCTCTCTCTGTGAATCGGAAGTTTTGATTATTGCTGTAACTTTCTTTACAATCAAATAAAGAATTTACACCCTCTTTCAAATTTTTCCTGTCAAACATGAGATGGCGACTCCGCTGGGGATAACTTTCTCTACTGATGAGCAAGTCATGGCGCAAGGTGACGTCACCTGCATGGGAAGGATGGTAGATTCGCTTGTCGTGGAATTCGATTAGGTAAAGTATGAAGAGTTCCTCTCTTCCGGCTCTAAGAGCCCTAAGGCGCGGCAGTACCACAACGTCTCCTCAGAGATCTGCTCTCGGATTTCTTCGGAGGCTTCTCAGAATATGGTCTCTGCAGAGAACATCACGGCTGGTCGTAACACACGCAAAGCCCGCGTCAACGTCTCCCACGAGACCCGCGAGGTCAGTGTTGTTGATGGGCAGCCAGCTCCTGCCCGTCCTCTTCCTCAACTCCAGATTACCTGGGGCTCACAACAACCCGTACGACGTAACTGGAATGCTGAACGTCGACAGAGACGACGCGCGCGTCAACTACAGACGCAAGAAGCTGGAACAACTATCTGTTCAGCAGATACAGAACACGAGGCTCAAGCCTGCGTCTCTTCTGAGTTATGTCAGACGCGCGAAGTCCCGCGTTTGGAGACCTAAACGCGAAGCTCAAAAAGCTCACGTTCTAAAACTTCACTTCCCAAAAGCGATGTTTCAGCAACACAGGTCCATGCTTCTCCTCAGAGATACGAGACCCGCGTCTCTACAACCAAACGCAGGACTCAGAAGGTCTGCGTTTCTCAAGTGTCGCTAGCCAAATGCGGCAATCAGTAACGCGAGGTCCGCGCCTCTTCTCAACAGAGGCATGAGGACCCGCGTTTCAAATCCAAAACGCGAGAGCCGCGTCTGTTCTACAGTTGGTGAGCTCTGCGTTTCTGAACCCTGCTTTCAGAGTTGCGATGCAAGGATGGCTCTCAAAAGCTGAAAAACCCTCGAAAACCCGAGGCTAATCTCTTTGATCCCCCTCCGACAGATTTAAGAGATTACTTGATAAAAAAAAAGAGTGCTAATCAGATCGCTCCATCATGTTACTGTGAACGGCTCATCACGACAATGCTCTCTGAATGTCGCTGCAGCTCACATGTAAGCAAGCAGTCGGCATTCAGACGGTTAACCTCTCGATCAGCCAAAAGGCGTCGTTCCCACAAAAAGTGAACCTTCTCTGACATGGAATACCCTGAAGTCACTGCAAACATGGCAGGTCCAAGCACTACGCCAAACAGAAGTAGGGAAAAACAACCGGCAGTCAGCTCTGACGAGTCTGATACGGAACCAGAAGGAGTATACCGGCATACTCGCACTCGGAGTGGTGCAGTAGCCCTAGTTGACTACAATGCCATAGCCTGGGGCATTGAAGTAAGTGAATCACACTCTGCCATCGGAGAGTCACAAACCTCAAACTCTTCTGTAAGAGAAGGGAGCCTTCGTGTGTATGGCAAACACTCTGAAGAGACGGCCAGGCGCCTGGAACAACAAGCCTAGGTCCGAAAGAACAATTCGATATGATTCGCGCCCAACAAGAATCTATCGATACCCTCAAACAGATGCTTGCACAGTTGCTCGAAGATAAGAAGAAGTCGAATGCCAAAACTTCTAAAAAGTCTAAAGGCAAGCGGAAAGAAGGGGAGAGTTCATCTTCTGTGCACATAGAAGAGGAGAAAGAGTCCGACTCCGAGTCGTCTAACTCCTCATCTAAAGATGGAGGCGATCCAGAGAACAGGGATATTCATTTTAAAAGAATGAATAAATTAAAACAACGCCTGGAAGCCCTTACCAATCGGAAAGGCCTCCAAGAAGCAGAAGTAGTCCGGTCGTACCCGCAGAATGGGATCTTGTCCTATATCACCCAAGTTCAAAGCTCCGACTCTACAGGCCTTTGACGGTAAGGGGTCCCCGAACCAACACATCTACTATTTCAAGTCTCAGACAGGGAACGCAGTAGATAACGATGCCATACTGGCACGTTTATTCATCGGTACTCTAAAGGGACTCACCTTCGAATGGTTCATGAAACTCCCTGAAGACTCCATCAAAAACTGGGGTGGTTTGGAGAAGCTCTTCCTTACACGCTTCTTCGAAGACGACTCGGAGGTTACCATGCCAACTCTCCTGGCAACAAAGCAACGAAAAGGAGAGTCAGTAAAAGTATTTGTGGAGAGATTTCAGAACACGGCGCTCCGATGTCCAAACGGTATGACCTAGGCCACCCTGGTGGAAACATGCAGTCACAATTTGCAAACTTCGCTCCTAGCCCAGATAGGAGTCGCTGAAAGCCGCACCTGGAAGCAGTTGGTCTAGTAAGGTGAACAGGCTGAAGAGATTGTCGCCAGGGCTAGGGCTGAAGAAAACAAGTCCAAACCCGAAAAGTCAATAAGGCGCGCGCCAGAAGTATCTTCCCAATCAAAAAGAAAAGACACATTGGCTACAAAGATGAAATCTCCCGCTAAATCTCAGCCAACCAGAGGGGGTGGTTTTCCAAGTCAACCGCGTGCTAGCAGGCAATACTCCTTCAAGGACGAGCACAGTCGATTCGTTGTTCAAATTACTCAACAAGAGCAACAGATTAAAGCTTCCTAAAACTAGACGTCCTGAAGAGGTCGGCAAGACCGACAATCCCAACTACTGCCGTATCATAGGATGTTGGGGCACCCCACTATGAGCTGTTATATCTTCAAAGATATTCTTCAAGCTCTGATTGATGCGGAAGTGCTCAAGCTTCTTCCAGAGCAGAAGAAAGTGACAGCTAACATGACGTCATTTCTTCAGTTCGAAAACCAGCCTCCAACTTTGACCGGAGTAGTTCCCATTCCAAAAGGGGAAATAAGGATGATCAATACAGACCCGCATCACCAGCAAGAGAAAGGTTTTGTACCTGTCTCTATACCTCAGGAAGAAATTATGTGAGTTCATCTTGATCTTGCGGAAGCCAACAGTGGACTACTGTTACCAATAGGAAGTCCAAAAGTAAAGCAAGAGCTTCGCCTTGCAGTGTGGTGTGTGCCTTTTCCCGGGAAGTAGAAACCGATGTCCCCTCACTAACCGACTCAGAGGAGGAGGCGATCGTCCTTGCCGCGGATCTGAATGCACCACTTGTGGCCAAAACTCGTTTGGGACAGTCGTACTTAAAGAAATACGACGAGTTAGTGGCAAATCCGCCTGGGCCTACGTCAGAGCCAACCAAGCCCTCCGTGAAGCAACCCACGGAGAAGCAAAAAGAGAGTCGGTATGCTAAGGCCTTCCCAAAGGACAAAGCAGAAGGAACTTCAGCGCCTTACCGTTTTGATGTCTTGGCTCAATTGGCCACATCCCGGCCAGGATCACTCTTTACGAGCTCCTAAGACTGTTGAAGTCAACAAGAGAAGCTCTGAGTGAAGATCTAGCTGATGCTGAGGTCTTCATGACCTAGATCCCGGCTGAGCCACAAGAGGAAAATAAGGAAGACTGTCTCCACACCTCTCAAAATGCCCCCTGTATTACCTTAACGCCAGATGAAGTAAGCTGCATTCAAGTAGATCCAGGGTTTGCGTTGAGCATTATGCATCGCCGGTTCATGCAGCACTTGGGATCCCCACCCACCGATTGAGCGCACCCAAACTACCATCTATGGTTTCAACGCCAATGGTACGCGCCTAATGGGGAAGATCAAACTCAAATGTCAGATTGGGGATCTGAGATCTGAAGTGACGTGCTATGTGATTGTCACCGAGACTTCTTACAATTTGCTAGTGGGACGACCGTGGATTCATCGTAACTTCATCGTCCCCTCCACTCTCCATCAAGTCATGAAGTATATCGATGGAAGTGGGAAAGTCTGAACGTTGATCGCCGAAAGGCATCCGTTTAAGGGTAGAGAACTATTTCACAGACTCCCTCCTATATTAGGATTTTCTGGAGACGAACGAGAATCCACAGCCAGAGGAGCCAGACTCTAGTAATGAAGCTGACACTGAACCAGATGCGGAAGAAGAGTGCTTGTGAGAATTAAATCCACTTGTAACGAGCATTAATAAGCTCGATGTTAATAACCCTGCCGATGATGTAGGCGAGTGGTATATTAATGAAGAGTTAGAATTGGCTTACTTTTCTGTGTTTGCTTCTGATTCCGTGCCGTCGAACACTAGTACCGATGTGGATGATTACTCCTGGTCGGCAATAGATGCTCTGACATCATTGCATGTACCGGTGAAGTCATCCCTCACAGTGTACCAAGATGTCAGTGATGAGTAATGATCGTTATTTATGGTCCCAACAAGACGCAAAGGTCAAAGACCAATCCTTTTTGGAAGAGTCAAGTCCAAATTAATAACCCGTGAAAGCTCTGAAAGCGATGATGAATCCCCTCAATTCTCTCATTATGAGCCAAATGTACTCAAAATGATGGAGAACATGGGGTATGATCTAACAAATGGCCCTGGTTTGACCTTCGACAAAGGACGGAGAACACTACTTCAATCCTTTGTTTCAAAGGGAAGGTCCCTGATTATTATCATCGAACTCGCAGGGGTTGGGCTATGTGTCAACTCCAATCTCGTCAGCTTCTGAGTCTGAAGAGTCGTTATATCATTATCGCTCGTCAGGCATGTCATCGTAGGAGTCAGATGTCAGTGTCGGCAACATCTTCAAAGAACTTTCGGTAAACATGGTTTCAACGAGCCACCCGGAAGTTGGAGATGAAGATGAAGAAATGATCCAGTCGGATACAGATCATTGGATCAAACACCTAAACGCTCTATGGATATTCGCTTCGAGCAACGTGAACCACCCACAGAGGATAAGGTCACTCAGATCAATCTGGGAAGTGAAGCTAATCCCAAACCCATCTTTATAAGTGAAAGCTTATCACCCTCCGAGAAGGAAGAGCTAATATCTTTCGTGCGGGAGTATGTAAACGTTTTCGCTTGGAATTACGAGAACATGCCTGGGCTCGATCCTCAAGTGGCTATACATCGCCTTAACACTAATTCGGACGCGAAACCAGTTAAACAACAGCAACGACAGTTCCATCCAGAAATAATGGAAGCAATCCAGTCGGAAGTCAAAAAGCTTATAGATTCCGGCTTCATCAGGGAGGAATAACACCCTGATTGGGTAGCCAATATCGTCCCCGTTACCAAGAAAAATGGGAAGATCCGGGTTTGCATTGATTTCCGCGATTTAAACGAGGCCTGTCCTAAAGATGGATTCTCCTTTCCAATCACAGATATTATGATCGATAACACGTGTGGTTTTGAATGGATGTCTTTTATGGATGGATTTTCAGGGTACAACCAAATCAAGATGTACCCTAATGATGAAAAGCATACATCTTTCAGGACACCACTGGGGGTGTATTGCTATATTGTCATGCCTTTCGGATTAAAGAACACTGGGGCAACGTACCAGAGAGCTATGGATGTAATTTTCTACGAGCATATACGCAAAACTATGGAGTGCTACGTCGACGACATTGCAGTAAAAAGTCGTGTCAAGGGCGATCACATAGCAGATCCAAAGACACTATTCAATATCATGCTGGCACATCAGTTGAAGATGAACCCCACCAAATCCTTCCTGGGGGTAGCCAACAGTAAATTCCTAGATTTATTGTGACATCCAAAGGAATCCTCCTCGATTCAGAGAAAGTCCGCGTTGTCCAGGAGATGCAACCTCCAAGGAATCTCAGAGAGCTTAGAGGATTGCAAGGGCGATTAGCATACATCCGGAGATTTATCGCAAATCTCTCGGGAAGATGTCATTTCTTCACCAGATTGATGAAGAAGGGTGTCTCATTCATTTGGGACAATGCTTGCCAACAAGCGTTTGAGGAAATCAAACATACCTTACGTAGCCACCTGTCCTTACAGCTCCGGTGTCAGGAAAACCCTTCATGATATACGTCCGAGCAATGGATCATTCTTTAGGAGCTTTGCTAGCCCAGAATAATGATCAGGGACACGAGCAGGTAATCTACTATCTGAGTAGAACTATGATCGGAGCCGAACATTGGTGCAACCCGATCGAAAAGGAATGTTTGGCGTTGGTGTTCGCTGTCCAGAAAATGCGACACTACTTGGTGGGCCAAACTATACATGTCATATCAAAAGTCAATCCTTTAAGGTTGCTTATGACAAAGCCATCATCACTGAATGGTCGATTGGTGAAATGGGCCATATTGCTCTCACAATATGAGATGCAATTCCTGCCGCAAAAAGCCGTGAAGGGATAGGCGATAGCAGATTTCATGACTGAGCATTCAGATCCAAGAGCGACTAAACTTTATGAAGATCTCCCAGATGAGTTTGCTAAAATTTGTTTGACCCAAACAGTTTTCGAAGGGCAGGTATGGCAACTCTTCTTCGACGGTGCATCAAGAACGGGCCCGCGAGGGAATGTCTAGCAGGAGTGGGGGTAATACTTGTCTCCCCACAGAAATACGTAATCCCTCGAGCATTCTTATTAACCGAGCCATGTTCCAACAATGTAGCAGAATACAATGCTCTCTTGATCGGGATGCAAATCGCCGATGAGATTGGCGTTAAAAAATCTCGAAAATACGGTGATTCTAAACTCTTCGTTAGCCAAGTCCGCTGGGAGTACGAAGTCAGACATGATGACTTAGTACCCTATTACAACGCAACTATCTACATGGCCGAGTGGTTCAGAAACTTTTTTATCGACCATGTACCTCGCCGGTAAAATACGCATGCGGATGCATTGGCATCTCTCGCTGCTTCATTGGCTCTTCCAACCAGAGTACTGAAGAAAATGCTCGTCTACAACCATGACCTGTGTTGCCCAAGATTCGCTTTTGAAGATCACCAAAAACTGACAGGAGACTGTCAAGTCAAAGAAGCCTTAAAGACTTCAACAGGTCCAGAACTCCAGGATTGGCGGTTCCCGTACATCGACTATGCATTGTACGACATCTTTCCTGATGACCCCAAAAAGGCAACTGCCATTAGAAGGAAAAACCCCTAAATTCTACTATAGTGCGATCACGCGGACACTGTACCGCCGATCGCATGATGGGATCCTCCTTCGCTGCTTGTCACAAAAGGAGGCACATGACGTACTCAAAGAAGCGCATGACGACATTTGTGGAGCTCATCAGCCTGGCTCGAAGCTTGGGGATCGACTCCGAATACTGGGGTATTACTAGCCAAAGATGATTCCTGACGCCATCGCTTACGCCAAACGATGTCACACCTGTCAGGTCCATGGCGACTTCATCCATCAAGCACCAGGACATCTTCGCTCTACAACTTCTACGTGGCCATTTGAGATGTGGGGAATGGACGTGGTCTGCCCTATCAGCCCACCTTCATCCAAAGGACATCGGTTCATCCTATCCATAACCGATTACTTCTCTAAATGGGCTGAAGCTATTCCCTTGAGGGAGGTGAAGACATCTGACGTGATTAAGTTCGTTAAACATCACGTCGTTTACCGCTTCGGTGTGCCACGACGGATTGTCCACGATAATGGGCCCCAGTTTGTCAGCCAAGCCTTTTAAAGGTTCTGTAATAAGTTCAGAATTCAGAGCGTATCTTCAACGACATATTATTCAGCCGCAACGGTCTTGCAAAAGCTTTCAACAAGATTATTGGAAAGCTTCTCAAGAAATTCGTCTCGAAAAGCCAACGTGACTGGGACGACAAATTAGGTGAATGCTTACAGGCTTATCGCACGATTATTCGAACCCCGATGAAAGCTACACCGTTTTCTTTAGTATATGAGTGTGAAGCCGTACTCCCATTAGAAATTCGGATCCCATCTCTACGTGTCGCCTTGACAGCAGAGATGGCAAATGAGAAGCATCAACTGCGGCTCCAAGAGCTGGAGGCTTTAGATGAGAAACACCTGCAAGCTCAACAACAGATCGAGCTTTATCAAGCTCGAATTACCGGAGCCTTCAACAAGAAAGTCAAGGAGTGGACTTTCAAAAAAGGTGACATTGTCTTAGCCATCAGAAGACCCATGATAATGATGCATAAGACCAAAGGAAAATTCTTGCCCAAATGGGAAAGACCATTTGTAGTGGAGTCAGTCTACTTAAATGGAGCATATCGCATTATAACCCCAGACGGTGATACACTCATGTTGCCAATCAATGACAAATTCTTGAAGAAATACTATCCTTGACAGCGTTCTTCTCCTGATCAGGTTAATACTATACCTCTGATCAAAACTTCAGATCCAAGATATTTGAAAGCGACAAAGAAAAGCTTCTTTCTTCCTTCACTGGATCACATCACAGTCGATCAGTGTCGAGCCGATCAAACGTTGGTTACATCATGAGCTGATCGAACGTTGGTTACATCATGATGCATGATGTAAACATTGAAGAAGAAATAAAATGCAAGACTGCGGTTTTAGCCTTTTTACCTTTCTCTAGTATATCTATGAACATCTGACGCCTCCGATGACTAAGGATAGAGGAAAATGTTGGCTTTTAAGTCCAACATAAGTCTTCGGCAACTCATCATGCTGAGGGGAATAGCATTGCTAGCCTAACTCAAACGGTAGTTGGTAAAGGCACACCAAATCCGTTGATAGCTAAGGGTTTGCTAAAAATCCTAAGGGACTTAGTCCTATCCTCTTCTCTAAAATCTCCTTCCAATTCTCTTCCACAGAATGGTAGGGCCACAAAAATACCTGTCTTCATTTCTCTAACGAAATGAGCTGGGACTTGTCACATTAACAGTAAACCTCTGACAAGCCGGATTCCCCAATCCTCAGCAGATTCAGTCAAGTTAATATTAACCTCTGATAAATCTCTGCTATTATGTTAATATTATACCTCTAATAGCGAACCTCCCATGTCTCTAGAAAATCAATTCTTGTCAAGTTAATACTACACCTCTGACATTCCAAATTCCATTTGTCAATTCTCATCAATAGATTGACAAGTCCTCAAAATTGCTAATATCGCAAATCAATTCTTGTCAAGTTAATACTACACCTCTGACATTCCAAACTCCACTTGTCAATTCTCATCAATAGATTGAAAGTCCTCAAAATTACTCATATTGCAAATCAACTACTGTCATGTTAACATCACACCTCTGACAAATCATTGTTAAGTTTAACACTACACCTCTAACAGTGATTAAATTGCTGCAAGTTCAATATTAAATATCTGACAGTCACTTTTCCTCCAGCTTCCATATTAAAGCTGAGATGAGCGATGCTAAGTTTAACATCACACCTCTAGCATCCAGTTCATTGTTAAGTTCAACAATACACATATGACAATGACTTTTCCTCATGCTTTCATATTGACGCTGAGATGAGAGATGCTAAGTTTAACACCACACCTCTAGCATCCAGTTAATTGTTAAGTTCAACAATACACCTATGACAATGACTTTCCCTCGAACTTTCATATCGAAGTCGAGATGACTAATGCCAAGTTTAAAATTACACCTCTAGCATTACCTTCACTGTCAAGTTTAAACTACACTTATGACAGTGGTATTTTCAGTTTTTTCAAATGAAACTGAAATTTCTACAGAGTTAAGTTAACATCACACCTCTAGCTCACATTCTTGTCAAGTTAATATCACACATCTGATAAGATTTAATCTAACCCGTTAAGTTAATATCACACCTCTAACGGTAAAAATTCTTCTAGATCCCAAACGGGTCTAGTCTCACTTGTTATTCTCGTCAACAGAATAGCGGATCCACTTAAAAGCACTGTTAAGTTAATATTATGCCTTTAACAGTTTTTCCATCAAATCCCTAGCTGAGTCATAATTACGTTAATATTAAACCTCTAATGAATACTCAGTCATAATCCTCCGTGGGGGTGAAAATTTCACTTGCCATTCTCATCCATGGATTGACAAGCTCACAGAAACCATCCCACTCCTATCAAGTTAATATCACACCTCTGACAGCAATCTTAAATTCTTTAAATGGAATTTTCCAAATTTGACTTGCTAGATTAAATATCACATTTCTAACAAATCAAAAGAAATAACTTCTATCCGTCTGATTTTCAATACAAAGAGAAAGTCAAGATATATAAGAAGACAAAAAAAGTGTCACTTTTATTGATATTCGTACATATGAAAGTGATACAAGACGCTCTCTTATACAATAAGATTGAGTGTTACAACAAAGGAGTACAAATGAGTCCCTTTACTCAGTGAAAGGTTGCACTCACTCCTTAAAACATCAAAGGTACATGAAACTCTTCTTTTTTACTGCAGCAAGGAAAAGCGGATCGACTTCATGTTCATCTCTTCTTGAGAACAATAGTGTTTCTCGAGGTCA
This sequence comes from Agave tequilana, assembly GCA_038442645.1. Classification (NCBI taxonomy): domain Eukaryota; kingdom Viridiplantae; phylum Streptophyta; class Magnoliopsida; order Asparagales; family Asparagaceae; genus Agave; species Agave tequilana. The sequence continues at coordinate 15,829 of JAVJIF010023161.1, forward strand.
AAATGCAGGGGAGCATTTTGATTCCACCTGACCAACTGGTGTGGGCCGTAATTCTTCGCTTAATGAGCATCTCCACCACCAGAAAGTCATCCAACGAGTATGGGCTTTTTGTCGCTAACACTTCTTTGAGTAAGATTGGTGAAGGGAGAATCCGAGATCTTACTGGTGACATCCGCTTTCCTGTGGCCTTCAAAGATACCATACCCACCATCATACCCACTGTGACCATGACAAACCCGGGGTATTGCTGGTGCGTCATGTCCAATAAGGCCTTGACGGGTACTAGTAATCGCGCGGATCCTCCTCGCCCATGGACAGGAGCTCTGATTTTCCGAGTGCCCGCCAATCGAACAAGTAGGGCCAGTCCAAATATTCTCCCATGAACCAAGCGCGCCCATGGACAAGAGTTTTGAATTCATGAGTGCTCGCCAATCGATTAAGCTGGCCGGTCCAAATGTTCTCCCATGAACCCGGCAAAGACGCAGGAGACTAACGTGAGGCTGCCAACTTGCAAAGAACAAAAACCCGAAGGTTAAAATTCTGTAAAGACAGGAACAAAAAATCTGAGGCGCAAACGCGAGACTGAAGTCATGAACTCTAGACGCGGAGTTAACCTATGCAGAGAATATGGATCCAAACGCAGTCTGATTTTAGACTTGCGTCCGAGATGTGAGACGGGAGGATGCAGACGCGGGTCTTAAAAACTGCCTGAGGTAACTCTAAGACGCAGAGTTCGCCACACTCGCGTCTAAGATGCAGGGCTTACCATATTCCCGTCTTGAGGTCTCAAAAGAGCAGAATTCAAGTTCTCTAAGTCAAGAATCCCAAACACGAGCTTCATATACACAGCTCGTATTTCAAGATCCAAACGCAGAGTCTATCACACTCACGTCTGAAGAACTTGAGACTTAGATTTTGGAGTCAATAAGCTCGCATTTCATCAAGAAATCTGAAAGGCACGTCTACAGAACAGGGACATGTCAACCAGATTTCAATAGGAAATCAAGAGACAAGAGTCTCTTCATGGACAGGGAAGACGAAACTTCAAGAGATTGAGTATTTCATGGTAAAAAGCAGTTCTTACCTAAGGAAGAATTCTCTAGAAGTTGGACTTCATTTGTCGAGGCACGATTTAGAAGTTGGACTTTGTTTATCAAGGCACAGTCGTAAAAACTCTTAAAGCAATGCTTTTTGATCTTGAAATCACTTGGCAGTGATAATCTTTGGAGAAGATTGAAGGAAAGCATGAAAGTTTTAAGTTCTTATTATTTGTTGTTCATCTGAACACATGCCCTTGAAGGGAAGATAGACAATCGAGACGAAGTCCTTCAGAGCGCATGCTCGCAAAGGAAAACAGTCAAGATTCAGGACTGTTAAGAGGTTGAGGCCTATTTATAGGCAAGCTATAAGGCTTATAATTAATGGCATAAAAATCAAAGCCATCAGCCGTAATGCCCGCACGAATATCAAATCCAACGTAGAGGTAACACTTGGATTGTTTCTCCGGGAAATACCAAAGACACAAGTCCCCAACCGTCAACGTCGACTTGGCATTAAAAAATCCAACAAGATCTTTAAGACAGGATTGCATGTGACGCTTTGGAGGCTGCGTCCTGAAGCCCACGTCCTTTCACAAGGCTTGAAAGATGTGTCTTGAAGTCCGCGTTCTTGCACAAACTCAAGGGCCGCGTTTTTTTTTCGTCCAAATTGAAGGAGCCCACAACCGCGTCTCCTTAATAATCTAGAGCCGCGTCCTCTTAATGTTCCAGAGCCGCGTCTCCTTAGTGAGCCAGGACCGCGTTCCTCAACAATTCAGAGGCGCGTCCTGAAGTCCGCGTCTTTTCGCAAATTTGAAGGTCGCGTCCCCCTTTGTCAAATTAAAGAACGCAGGATTTCGTCTCTTTCAAGCAATTCAGAGCCGCGTCCTCTCAAAGCGCCAGAGTCGCGTCTCTCTTGAGGAGCCAGAGCTGCATCCCCACTCAAACAGCTGAGAGTCGCGTCTCTCTCGATGAGCTAGAGCTGCGTTTTCATCAACAGTTTTGAGCCGCGTCTCCACTACAAGCGAGAGTCGCGTCTCAATCACAAACTCAGTGTAGCCTGAGTTTATCATTCATGGTCGTGTCCTAACAAAACGACTAAGGACTACGTTTTCACAAATAGTCAAGGGTTGCGACTATGAAAGCTGAGTTTATCCAAGCAACAAAGAGTCCGTCTGATTCTCAAAAGTAAAGAAAGAATAAAGACGAGGCGAAAATTTGACAACTTTTATTATTTGACAAAAATGATAAAGTAATACAAACACTCTCTTATTTGACAATGGAGTGTTATGAAAAAATGGGGAAATACAAAAAAGGAAAGAAGGCTAATAATCCTGCTCCGCCAAAGAATGGATCCGTTCCCGGAGGCGCTGTATTTTCCGCTGGCCTGCCTTCTTGGCTTACGCCAAAGCTTGAACCCGCAACTCTTCCTCTAATAGGAATCTCTTCGTAGCCAGCTGTGTCTGAAGAGTCTCCAACCTGGAGGAATGGGCAGCAAGATTTTCTTGAACCTGCGTCCTGGCAGTTTCCAGCTCTTCCAGCCTTTTTCTGGCTACAACAAGTTTCTGCTTGTTGACTTGAATCAAGGCTTGCGCCTTAGCAATAGCAGTCTGAGCAGTGGCGATAATTTGCTCCGCACTTTGGAGACGACTTCAGATTCCTTCGAATCGTCAACCATTTTTGGTAGTCAGCTTGGAAGTTTTGGAGATAACGGCCTCTTCAGCCATCTGCTCCTCCATCTCTTTTCGCTTGTGTTTTTGAGCGGCGAGGAGCTTACTCATTGTCAACCAAGCCTCATCCATCGAGCTAGCCTTCTCTAGGATCTTCAGTTCCCTTAGGCATATCTCCAGCTGTTCAAGCAGCATCAGATACGCCTAGCTTGCGCAGGACTTTCAGTGTGACGGATGTTCTCGATCTGATTCTCAAGTAGCATCCGAGTAAACTCGAAGGAACTTCTCCCAGAAAGGACCAACTCAATGCAGGACTTCATGGAAGCGAAAATTGTTGCACCATTTGATGCGCTAGTTCTTTCATGATGTCGGTAGCTGGAGACGATCCTGCCAGTGCACTCCCGTATCCCCTCTCTATGATAGGATGAGTAACACCTACAGAAACGGGAGTTGACTCAACTTGTGCGGGGATGAGGCCGACAACAGGCTCTTCCGACACTGAGGCCGAGGCCAACACCTCCGAGATGGTTATGGTTGTAGCCTCCATGATAACAGAGGCGACAACAAACTCTACGGTACTGGGTTCACCGGCTGCAGTTTGAACTGCGCTATCCTCTGCGCTAACGCTTGTCGCAGGATCCTCTACTTGAGCTACCCTGGTACTCTCTGCAACCATAAAATTAATGTCAGTGATAATAATGAAAAAGAGAGTATACGACACATCTTTATTCCCAAGCTGAGGATCTGAAAATGGCAAATCTTTGGACAAGCCACTTGGGGATGAGGGTTCCCTGATCTCGGCGGTTGCACCCTCACGAGACATCCCGGTAGCGGGAACTTCAAGGCCCTTCTGCTGGGTCAGCTTCTGGATCATCTCCTCAATGTGAGAAGAAATTGTGGCTTCACTACCGGCAGCCAGCCTTGTAGAAGAAATTCAAAAGGAAATATTAAAACATTTTCCTAACCTGATGGAGAAACAATTATGGAGAATAAAAGAAATACCCTTAGCGGTGGCAATCTTTCATGTCATCGGAACCATCGCAGGAACATTCCCTTGCATCTCTTCCTCTGATATATGCGAGAATTTGCTCGTGTCAGGAAGAGCGAGTTCGTCACCAAAGTCGACTTCTTCGCCAGAATAATATTCATGCTCGTCGGACGACGAAGACGACAATCGGACCCAAGAAGTCTCAGTGATCGGGGCTTTACCACTGAGTACCCCGGTAGTAGGGCTGGGTTCAACAACCCGCGGGTAGGCATCAACATGCTGGGAGACGTAGGCTGTTGCACCTCTGCTCTTCTCGCTTGAGCCGAAGAGGGTTCAGGCTGAGTTGAGACTCTCAGAATCTCAACATCATCCCTCTCCACCAAGTTAACTTCAGGCCGTTCGACTCTTTTGGCTATGACGGATTCGCCCGGGCTCTCCCTCTGATAGGATCGCAGGGCCCTTACTACGCAGACCGCGGGAGCGAAGAGTTGGGATTGCCTCCTCTTCTTCTTCCTCCTCCCGCTCTTCAACACTAGGAGGGACTACTTCAGGCATCTGGGTCGAAACTTCAGCCTCAGATCTTCTCCTGACCTTCGGGTTGGGCTCACCCTGGGAAGTAGAACCACGAGGACGCTTGGCCACAGCTTGTCGACCCCTTCTAGTGGATTGTTCCTTGGTTGCTATTACTCGAGGCTCCGGCTCTGTAACTGTTGCCTCTGTTCGGCTGACCTCCCTCTTGGCTCCATCCCTACCTCCCTTCCTGTTTCCTTCTCGGCTTCCTGGTACTCGGTCATACCTCGCACACGTTTGTTGGATTCCAACTTGGCTTTATAAGATGCCTTGATATTCTTAATGCAAGAGGTATTTATCCCGAAGCCAGGCACCCTGCTGGCAAGGAAGTACCAGGTGCAAAAGCTGAGGCTGGTATGACAATTGGGCGTCCTGTAAAGCAGACTGAAAACAGTTCTCGTCCCTCCAGCTACACTGTAGTACCATGCCCGGGCACCTTCAAATAGGTTGCCATTAAAGCGGAGTCTAGCGTTAGTGTTGCCGACATATAATTGATCATAGCCAAACTGTCGAGCAAAACGACTTGGCATGTATGGCTCAATCGTACATGAGTCACCTTGCCGGAAGATTAGATATCCAAGACGAATATTGATCAGCCACCAAAAGACTCCAGATGGCACTCTTGTGAAGTCACTGGTCCTGCAAGGTCAGCAAACTTATCCCCGTAGGACGCGCCGAAAATCTCGGGAAAGCAACAGTCGAGCTGATAATTCGAGCTGCTCAGATTAGATTTCCAAACAAAGTACATATGGTAATGAGACCGCCTCGAATTCTTCAGCCTTTGCACGAAAAGAATAAAGCCTTTGGAGGGGGACACTGTCGTCATCAGTGAAAGGCAGTGCATGACGTACCAAGCCATTAGGTACGTGTATGGAAGCTCGACTCTAGGGTTAGGAGTCCTCACTTCTGGCTTTCCTTCCGAATCCACCACGGGCCGGCCCTGGGAGTCTACAATAGCCTCCACTTGGCACAGGCTTTTGGTCAGCCCCCGCAATCCGCTTTGGATCCCGGCTACCATCGCCGGGAGTAGGGAGATTGACTTCCCGTGCGCTAGCAGGACCACAGGTACACCACATTGGCTACAATTACTTCGTGCGGCAGCGTTGGCACCACACAACGCTTCAGCCACAACATAAGGAAACCCGCCAAAAGAGCCCGGTTGGAGATAAGAATCCGGGCCTGGTGATGAAAACTTTCAAAAACCATGTCAGGTTTGAAAGTGTCCTCATTCGACTCGGTGGTGTAGGAGCTTGTGGAGGCATTGATCCTCTCGGCGATTTTTTCATCGGTGCAATAGGCCAGACTAGTCTCTATGCTAGATTTTTTATTTATGTCGGTGAACAGATAGCTCGCCCAGGACATCTGCTTAACACCCTGTTCCTCCAGGTGGATATCTGCCCGCAGATGTGGAAGTGGCACATCACTTCCCAATATGTCTCGTACACCTGAGGATCCTCTTTCCTCAAGAGGTGAAGCTCCTCAGAGGTCGGGACGTGCTCTTCATAAGGGGCATCTCCCATTACCAGCCCCGAAACTTCATACAGCTCATGTAGAGCGAGGCCATTTCTCCGACTGGGGTAAAAAATGTTCCCGTCAGGGGATTATAACGCTCCAAAACGCCATAAAAGTTGTGGGAGCTCTGCGGGAGACCATACTACACAACCCTAACCGAATGGTATAATCCCACTTGCGTCAGCAAATCCCTGAGCTCAGTGAGAACAAATCTAACCATCCTGCTCCACCATTATTTGTCGGTAGAGTGGACCCTCCCGGGCGGACGGAAGTCAGCAGGAAAATCACCCTTCACCTTCAGAAATTGATTGATGAAGGTGGAGGCCACCTGAGTGGTTTCCCTTTCGGATACTCTGTCCTGACTAACCCGGGAAATAAACCGAACACATCTTTCCCGTGGCCAACAGGGTATGCTTCTTTAGCATTCAATTTGCCGAGGACATGCTGGAGACAAACGTGGAAAGATCCCACTTCATCACGCGGTGTACCGACATGTGCTGAAGATAGGACAAGGGGTACATCCTCTCTATATTAGGAAGAAAAAATCTCCTGTCCCCTATCTGACGTAGCCACTTATAATCTCCGTCACACAAGATCCTATCTTCCTCAGTGATGGCGTCATCAAAGAAGAAGCCAGGTTTCCTCAGTAGAGTGCGGGAATCCGACTCAAACTGGCCATCAGAAAGGATCTCCCGAAGCGTCAGCATACTGGCCTTGCTGATCCTATCCTTTCGCTCCTTTGACTTACCAGTAGTCGCAGGAGCAGTTCTCTGGAGCGCAAAGATCAAATTCGGATCAGCGCCACCTATGTGCCCAAAGTGGCACTTCTTGGACAAAGGGCTAGAAGAATATCGCACTGCAAAGAGGACAACACATAGTCAGAAATTTAAAGGAAAATGGCTAAGTGTTTGAAACTTAAACGCGAGAATGAATCCAGACGCGGAAATCAGCAAAGTCCGCGTTTAAACTTAAAGACGCGAGGCTCGCATGAAGCTCGCGTTTTAAAATCTACAAACTTAGAAATTTTTCTAAGTGTTGGACTCAGACGCGAGACTTAGTGAAGCCTGTGTCCGACCTTAAAGACGCGAGGACCACACGAAGTCCGCGTCTGAACTTTCCTCACTTAGAGAAATTCTGAGTATTGGAGTCAAAGCGCAAGGCTCAACGAAGCCCGCGTTCAACAAATAGACAGACCCAAGCTAATGAGGAGAAAACGTGGAAGTAGTCAAACCCGCGTCTTGCCTACCAGCACAAGAGCCGTGCTTGAAAATCAAACACGGGCATGAGCCTCGCGTTGGCGGTTCACATTCAAAAAAGACTTAAGAGTTAAGAAAACTCTTTAAGCCCCTTTAATGGTAGAAACCAGTTCAGATGGTTTTATTACCTGAAATGGGGGCCTCCTACGTGAAAGGACCGCCCATTTGAGTCTCTGGAGCGACAACGCTCGAAGACGAGGCAACATGTTTGGTCTTTGGTGCTATTTCAACCGTGAAATCGGTGTTAAGGACGAAAGGAAAGTGGAAAAAGCTTTAAGCTTTTCTTAATTCTCGACACAGGGCTCAGCAGAGAAGAAGGGTCTAATGATAACCCTTGAAAGACTGTTATTTTTTTATAGACAGTGATCCGTAGAGATACGCGGCGCAGGTCTCGAGGCCCAATCTTGCCCGACGCATGGCACGCGTCTTGAACGGACGCGAATTTCACGCATTAAGGGAAAGGCGTCCCCTCAACTCCGCCAGACACGTGGCAACGCGCCCAGAACGCGGGTCTCGCGTTTAACAAAGCCGCGTCCCTTTAAAGGTCACGCCTCTTTAGCAAAGTAAGAGCTGCGTCTATTCAACAGAGTGAGAGCTGCGTCTTCACTTCAAAGACCACGTCCCTTCAAAGGTCGCGTTTCTTCAGCAAAGTAAGAGATGCGGCTCCACTTCGAATGAGGACTGCGTCTCTGAAGCAACATGACCTCTGCGTCTACAAGACTTGCATTCAGTTTTCGCTTCTGCAATCAGTTCAACAGTACACTGGCACAAGCAGACGACTGTTTACTCCCGTTTTAACAGTACACCAACAAAACCAGCTCAGGACACCGAGGAGGTCTGGACTGCGTATCTAGACACTCATCACGATCATTTCTGGCGGCTTCAAAAGGTTTCACAGTACACTCACGAAGACCACATTCCAGACAGGATCAAGCTCAGAGTATCTCAAATGATTGTCAGTCCAATCATGGGAAGTATGAATTCAACCAGAGTCCAAAGTATTTCGAAATCCGTCTCAGTCAACCGCGGAATATCGAAAACTTTGGAGGGTGTTCTGTAGATTGTCCAAAAATCACTGAGGACAAGTTATCAGAAAACAGAGTCCAAACTCCAGACGCAAGGCTAATCATAGCCACTAGTGCAGTCCCAAGACACAGCTTGAAAGCCGCGTCTCAGCATCACTACAGTACCGACGCAGAACTTGAAAGCCGCGTCTCAGCATCACTGTAGTACCAAGACGCGAGGGTCGAAATCCGCGTCTCTGCTTCACCGCAATGACCAAGACGCAGGGCCCGAAGCCCGTGTCTCACATAAAGCTTGACGCAGAACTTAAAGCTCACATTTCAATCAAGTGCGAAGCTCAAGCGTTACCTCAACGAGGCTTGAAGCCCGCGTTTCAACTACAGAGGAACCCTGCGTCTCTGTTATAACTGCCCTCATTACTGGGTCAATTACTGCCCACGTAATGAGAGAGTTAACTGATTGGTAGTGAAAAATGCATAATTGTCATCATATTTACCATCACATTTTCATATTTATTCATTTAATTCTGCACATTTATTAATATTTTGTAATTTATTGTGTGCAGGCCTCGAAATAATAAAAAGAGAATTAAAGCCTAAAAAGAGCCCAAAAGCCCACATTCAAAGCCCAAGCGCAAAAGTGCAAATACCAAATGTCAAAAGTGCAAATACACAAGGGCTAAAGTTGCAAATATCAAAGAAGAGAGAAGGATAGACTTCTATCCAACCCTAAACACTTGCAGGATGAGGATAAAAGCCAAAGAAGAGAGTGCAAAGATAAGGAAATTCGTGGATAAAAGATATTGGGATATTTGAGATCTAGGTAACTTGATTTCTAAGTTATCTCGAAATCCCAAGATAAAGAGCCAGGATCAAGCTTCCAGAAGGAAGCGACCAAATGGACGGACCAGGAGAAGCCACGCGCCAAAGCGCGTGGCCAGCAGCCACTACCAGGCCGTGGAAACGCGGCCCAAGCCGCGTTTCCGCGGCAATCCTGCCTTATCCCGTCACCTGTTTTCGTGGAGGAGTTGTGATGGGACTCTACTTCCTTTTGCACCTATAAATACCCCCTGCAGTGCAACGTGCAGAGCGTCCAGCGCAGTACAGGGCCAAAATTAGGGTTTCTTCTAGATTTTCTTCTTTTGTAATTAGGTTTTTCTTTTTATTTTCAAGAGAGAGAGGCTTATGTTGAGCGTGACACTGATGTACCTTCCTCTTCTCTGCCATTGTACTGATTAATAAAGGTAATCTTTTCTTTTATTTTTATGTCATTGCTTTACTTTTCTTTTTGTTTTCTTTTTCTTTTCTACTTTATTTCTCTTTGATCTATGTTGATTGTGTATGAGCATGCAAGTGATTTCTGAAGCACGAATATAACGAGTCTTAGCGAGAGCCAACGATATTTCATGGAGATGTTCTCCTCCTCAAGGTACGTATCAATTTATGCTTGCCAAGGCTTGATGATCTAATGCGAACAGGGGACTGAGATCAATCCTATGCTTTATGCGTTCATGCCTCCAAAGCAAGGTAGAAAGTGTTAAGATTTCATATTGTTCCTCAACCAAGGTTAGTATTTCTTTTATTTTATTTTATTTTATTTTCTTTTCTTTTTGTAGATTAAATCACAACTCTTCTACCAATTCTTTTTTTGCCGACTCATTGTAAAATACCGCCTTCTTCTTAACTTAGCTTAAAAATAAATAATTTTTAGGGTAAAACTTACAAACGCTTCCATCGCTAGTCCCTCCCTGAGGATCACGACCCGCATAGCCTTGCTACAGCGGATAGTATTGAACACTTGCACACCTTTAATTCTCAGATCTAATATTTATATTTTGTGTGCAGGTAAAAACTCAATCAAAATTTTGGCGCCGTTGCCGGGGAAGGACGGTAAGTTATTCTCTAATAATAAAAAAAATTATTAACTAATTCTTTTATTCTTTTCTGTTTGCAGGTTTGGAGAACAGAAAAACAACAGCAGAAGTGGACATATAGCAACTCTGTGCCTCTGCCCTCGAAGGCAGAGCAGCAGAGCCTGCTACTTTGCCGCGCAAACGCGGCAATAGCCGCGGATCTGCGGCAGTAGCAGAGGACTACTGACTGAAATTTTTGCAGGTTTCTGAAACTGGCAATATCTGTGTACTTCTCTGTTAAATTTTGTTCTGTGATAACCCTGCTTACTGCTAATTAATTCAACAGTAAAATATTTGTTGTTAATGATAAAAATTGATTAGACGTTTGCATATTAGGCACGTGTCTTTTCAATTATTTTATTTTACTGTTGAAGAGTGCTGGAACAAGGTACGTACGCATTGCATGTAGAATATGACTCATCTCTTGGTTGATTTTCATGCTTTTATTGAATCTTATTTACATATCTTGTACACTTGCACAAAAATATCTTAAGGGCATAACCCATTAACAAGATAAGGTGGGGATTTCATCACCCTTCCTTGGCCCAAAAATCATATTCCGAGCACTCACAACCCTAACCCTAATTAAAAATTGACTAGACGTTGGCCCTAGGGACTTCTCGGACTCAATTAGGAGATTATCCTAGGGGGGAACGGTGCTGGAAGTTGACTCTTGCCAAATCAGTGTCTAGGAAGGGGATTGAGGGCCGAAAGCCCGAAGATTGGTGGTTATTTAATTAAGGAACGTCTTTGACGGAAAACCTCCCACCATTCTTGCCCTGACCTGGCTGATTAGCTATTGGTCAAAGTCTGCACCCTACCTCCCGTGGACAATCTAACCAGTTAGGAGTCGTCTAGGTCATAGGTCTACCCTAACTTAGGTTAGAATTTTTTTTTTGTTTCCTCATTTGTTTGTTTTCTTTTTCTTTGTTTGTGTTTGTGTGATATGGCCTATAACAACAATTTTTTCAACTTTAATGAGAATCCATATTACACACTAACCTCTTATTCGGATATTACCAACCCGGCATATCATAACTTTGACCAACCTAGTGTGCCAGATTGGTCTTATCCGAATCATTACATGCCCCAGTCCCAATACTATGAACAAGATTGGAATAATCATCATTACTCTTCACAGAGTCAATGAGGATTCAATACCCCTGAGCCATATGGTCAACCACATGTTCAACCATTATCTTCGTACACGTCTTTTCCCACATCACCAATGTTTCAATCCTCCAATGATCCATTCAATGGGTTAGAAGAAAAAGTGGATCGGTTGCAAGAGATAATGAATGATCAAATTTCTAGACTTTCAAACATTCTTGAACTTACCAACCAAGTTGATAGGAACCAAGAATCATCCTATCTAGAAGACCTTGATCAAAATTCAATTTCATCACATCAATATGAACTGGAACAATCTCAATCCTTGGACAAATTGGCTAGTTTTAATTTCAATGAGATTGAATTAGATTGTGAATGTGAAATCGATCCCCAACTTTGCGATTCAGTTTCCATCTTCGAATCTATGTTGACTCCAGTATCCTTACCCAATTTGGACCAACTTTCTGAGCCAACATTTATTCCTGTGCCCATAAATCATGAAATTGAATCACCCATTTTTGAAGATCATCATAGTGAACTTGACCAATTTCATACTTTTGAAAGTCCCCTTGACAAATTGGCAAGTTCTAATTTTTATGAGATTGAAACTAATGAGATATGTGACCTAGATTCCCAAATCTATGATCAAGTTCAAATTCCCGAATCATTATTGACTCCTGTTTTGTTACTCGACTTAGGTAATATTTTAGAGTCAGTTTTGATTCCCACACCTATCATTCCTGAACTTGAATCACCAACATTGAGTCACATTCAATTGTGGGAAAATGATTGTGGACTTGAGTTTCAATTTCTTGACTTGGACCCAATTCTTGAACCTATCCCGACTCCTGAACCCTTACTTGATTTGAGTTTCTTTCCTGAGTCGGTATTAGTTCCTGAACCGATCATTCTTGAGTCCAAATCAACCATTCTATCAAGTCACATTCTTTTGATTGACATAGGTATAGACCATGACTCTGTGATGATTTTTCAGGACTGGTCATGTAAAGGGAGTAAGTTTCACAAGAGGATCTTCCATGATCCTATTCATTCTGGGGACTGTAAATATGTAAATAAAAAAGAGGTAAATAAAGGTAGGTCCCGTGAACTACCACATTATCTTGATTGGGCCGCATTTCGTGGACCAATTAGACCACCACCGGAACCACCACCTTAAGGTAACGTCTGCCTTCCCTTGTTCTTTTTCATGCATATATGCATTCATTCATACATTGAGGACAATGCATGAGATAAGTGTGGGGGTAGGCTTTACTAACATACTAACATAGGTAGAAACTAACAAAAATTTGCTAATTATAAAAAAAAACTTATAAAAAGGACAATATTTTGACTTATTATTTGAAAGAAATCTAAGTTAGTTTTAAGGATTAGGAAAATCATGATTAGGATTTCTAAAAACTTGGTCAAAATAAATAAATTGTTGAATTTTTAGGTATAGGAGGAGAAATTGAATAAGTAGTTAGTCTTAATTTTTACCTTAATGAAATGTGCATACCTAATGCATATCTAGGATTCTAAGACAAAAACCCTTGTGCCTCATAAAAAAAATCTGAAAAAAAAAATTTTACCAATTAAGCTGGATACATGTGCCTCAAGAAGCATAAGTATTCATGCCTAAAGGTGAGTAAATAAAATAAAGTCCTTAGTTTTGGGGCCTAGTTCACTCGAATTTGAGTCCGCGGGGTGTTTTCTCACTTGGTGCCCTAAAGCCGACTGGTTTGGGAGCCACCGACTTTAAGTTCGCTACATGGGTGGATTAGAAAGCCAAAGAAAACTGAGAAATAATATATATGTATTAACACATCTAATAGTCAATTAGTTAGGTATGAGGGCCTCAAGAAGCCTTGATGCTTACACGAAAGAAAATTAGATGAGTTATACATATTAAAAAAAAGAGAGAAAAAATAAAAATAAAATAAAGAGGCATGAAATTCAAGTTAAGGAATTCCTAGTAAAAATTCATAAGGATGCATATGATTTTTGGTAACGAAAAAGACTATGCACAAAATTCAATTTTGATCCTTACTTAAAAATGAAAACAATTTACTTTACAAAGACTAAGTTTAAGAATGAATAAAAATGATAATCCTAAAACTTATAGACTATTTAGTCTCTTCAAATATATTTCAAATATTTTCTTTTTTATGGATTTTGTGGGTGTAATCCGCTGAAAACCCTCACGAGACAACATTCGTCCTCTAGGGTAACCTAGGGGTTTAACGGCTTGTTGCACATGCTAAGTGCAACCGTGATTCCTACGAAAGTGAGTTAGTTAGATTAGATTTTCTCTTTCTTTTTGATTTTTACTCGAGGACGAGCAAAAAGATAAGTGTGGGGGTGTGATTGGTAGTGAAAAATGCATAACTGTCATCATATTTACCATCACATTTTCATATTTATTCATTTAATTCTGCACATTTATTAATATTTTGTAATTTATTGTGTGCAGGCCTCGAAATAATAAAAAGAAAGAATTAAAGCCTAAAAAGAGCCCAAAAGCCCACATTCAAAGCCCAAGCGCAAAAGTGCAAATACCAAATGTCAAAAGTGCAAATACACAAGGGCTAAAGTTGCAAATATCAAAGAAGAGGGAAGGATAGACTTCTATCCAACCCTAAACACTTGCAGGATGAGGATAAAAGCCAAAGAAGAGAGTGCAAAGATAAGGAAATTCGTGGATAAAAGATATTGGGATATTTGAGATCTAGGTAACTTGATTTCTAAGTTATCTCGAAATCCCAAGATAAAGAGCCAGGATCAAGCTTCCAAAAGGAAACGACCAATAGACGGATCAGGAGAAGCCACGCGCCAAAGCGCGTGGCCAGCAGCCACTACCAGGCCGCGGAAACGCGGCCCAAGCCGCGTTTCCGCGGCAATCCTACCTTATCCCGTCACCTGTTTTCGTGGAGGAGTTGTGATGGGACTCTACTTCCTTTTGCACCTATAAATACCCTCTGCAGTGAACGTACAGAGCGTCCAGCGCAGTACAGGGCCAAAATTAGGGTTTCTTCTAGGTTTTCTTCTTTTGTAATTAGGTTTTTCTTTTTATTTTCAAGAGAGAGAGGCTTATGTTGAGCGTGACACTGATGTACCTTCCTCTTCTCTGCCATTGTACTGATTAATAAAGGTAATCTTTTCTTTTGTTTTTATGTCATTGCTTTACTTTTCTTTTTGTTTTCTTTTTCTTTTCTACTTTATTTCTCTTTGATCTATGTTGATTGTATATGAGCATGCAAGTGATTTCTGAAGCACGAATATAACGAGTCTTAGCGAGAGCCAACGATATTTCATGGAGATGTTCTCCTCCTCAAGGTACGTATCAATTCATGCTTGCCAAGGCTTGATGATCTAATGCGAACAGGGGACTGAGATCAATCCTATGCTTTATGCGTTCATGCCTCCAAAGCAAGGTAGAAAGTGTTAAGATTTCATATTGTTCCTCAACCAAGGTTAGTATTTCTTTTATTTTATTTTATTTTATTTTCTTTTTGTAGATTAAATCACAACTCTTCTACCAATTATTTATTTGCCGACTCATTGTAAAATACCGCCTTCTTCTTAACTTACCTTAAAAATAAATAATTTTTAGGGTAAAACTTACAAACGCTTCCATCGCTAGTCCCTCCCTGAGGATCACGACCCGCATAGCCTTGCTACAGCGGATAGTATTGAACACTTGCACACCTTTAATTCTCAGATCTAATATTTATATTTTGTGTGCAGGTAAAAACTCAATCATTAACTCCCATTATAGAGGGTTTCTAGGGGACATTTTACCCTTGAAACCCATATAAATAGCTCAGTATGCTACTGAAGAGGGGTCGATTTTGGAGAATCTCGATCAGAGCTTCTAGCTAATAAATGCTTAAGAGTTCAACTCTTCTAATAACTTGCTGAGTACAAGTTTACTTTTGCCTCAAATCTCCTTGAGATTTTATTGGACAGGAGCTGTGCTACTCTGTTCATAGTCCGAGGAGAAGATTCTCAGAAGACTGTGACGCTCACCCGGTCAATGAAAAACAAGATTCACTTTCCACCGTCACATCAAGAACCCAGCATTAAATAAAGAGAAGATTTGAGCTTGAATATCTTCTCTCTCTTATAATCGAAAGTTTTGATTGTTGTTGTAACTTTCTTTACAGTCAAATAAAGAATTTACACCCTCTTTCAAATTTTCCCTGTCAAACACACTGTTGGGAGACAATTAGAACACAACTCTGAGCCTAGATGTCTCTGTCTAGATCCATTGGAATATACATTTATTGACGATATATGTTGACATGCACACATGCAGACTCGTGTCTCCACACCACCCCCCCCCCCCCCCCCCCCCCAAAAAAAAAAAAAAAAAAAAAAAAAGGCACGCACGCACATAAGATACATGGATTTTTTATTTCTATCTCTAGCTCATAACTTTTTAGCAATGTGCTCATGATTTACATCCATATTACAAAGGAAGAGGAAATATGAAGTTTATTGGCCAGCATATGATTGATGGACTGGTGAAGGATGCAATAAGCGAATATTTGGAACGAGGCTTGATCATTATGAGATGATTGTTGGCATAATACAAGAGAAAAGCCTTCATCCTGATTCTGTGACCTACACTCATGGATGTTGGCAAATCTTTTACGTTCATGTATACCTAGACACCCACGCCCACACCCATACCCAGTCTATTCTCTTTCTAGCCCAAATAACATAATAACTACAGACCCATATCCATACCCACACTTGCCCACCGACCCCTAAACAAGGTTCAAAAACTTGACCGTTCCGAGACCGGTCCACGAGTCAACCTATTACATTGGTTCGCTTGACTCGAGGCTGACTCGGCCGAGTCACCCGAGTCAAGGCTGACTCGGCTGAGTTAGCCGAGTCGAGGCCGCGTCATGTCAAAATTTCATATAATTAATTTCATATAATTTAATCTTTACTTTTGTTAAAAGAGTAGTTAATTCATATTTAATTAATTTCATATAACTTACTAAATTATGCATTTATTTTGATATATTAATACCATGACGCGTGTATTTATGCATTATCTTTATGTTTAGTGTGCTAAGTGATATATTTTGGACATATTATACGTCAATTTTGATGTTAACATTATTTTTAAGATTTGTCATAATTTTTTGAGCCATCTATATAGTGTTTCGCGCGTCTCGCCCGAGTCGAGGCTGCGACGCCGCGACCGATGTGGAGTAGTGCCCGCCGAGTCGGCGGCTGAGACCGCGACTTTGAACCATGCCCCCAAACCACCATTAGAACTACAAACCCCTATCCACACCCATGCTCGCCCGCCCGCCCACATGAACACACTCTTTCACCTCTTGAATGGAGTTTGAAGAATCCCATCCTTGTACCCGTGTCTGCTTTTACAGTTCACCAATACCCAAACCACCATTTGAACCACATATCACCATCCATACCCGTACTCGCCCGCCCGCTCCCTCATGCCCACACACTCTTTCACCTCTTGAATGGAGTTTGAGGAATCCCATCCTCATATTCGGTGTTCGCTTTTATAATTCCTGTCGGGTTTATTGGATGGTGGAGGGGAAGACTTGAGTTTCCCTCCATTTGATCTTGGCTTTTAGTCCCACATCAGATAGGACAAAGGAGGTTGAGTGGTATAAATACCAACTCCTCTACATTCTTGTGTTATTGGACTTGGGTCATGGGCCGGTCTTGAGCCATGGGCCAAGCAAGGCTTTAATTTTTATTTTAAAATTTTGTTTAAAATTTTCTGTTGAGATTTATTTGAATTTTATCGTTACTTGACCTGATCAAATCGGATCTGAGATCGTGTGAGAGGTTGTTGCAAGAGCAGAAATTGTTGCAACAAATCTGATCATGCGATCAGATCTTTGGAGCTATTACCAACAGGAGGGACTGGGGATCTATAAAAAGAGCTCTCTCCGTTCTCTTTCAGCACAGAAAGTTACAGATTCTTACAAAGATTCTCTTATCTTCCATTGTAAAATTCTTACAAAAATTCTTTCAAAAAATTCTTTTTTATTTTTATTCCTGGCAACAATTCGCCGTCTGAGCAGAGGCCCAGTTCACCGTCCCGAGCTAGGTGCTGGTGGTTTATCGGAGAGTTTTTACCGCTAGGAGAGGAGGTCATTTCAAGGTCCGGGCAAGGAACCGGTCATTCTTCTTCTAGGGCAGTGTTTCTGCACGATTACGTCACCCCAGGCAGCAAATTTATTTTCTTTTTTTTAATTTTTATATTAGTAGCATATTAGGACAAGCAAACAAGTTTGATTAATAGATTTATTTAATTAATGTGTTGCATGTTTTAAAACTGTTATATATCCAATAATTCCATCATGTTCCCCACATTCTTATTCTGTGCGGGAATTTCATAGTTATTTTTGCCTCCCACCAAAGCTGTAGTTTCATGCAGACGCATAAAGCCAATTCTAAACAAACTTTTGTATCTTGGTCGTGATTTCTGAACACTGAAAGTCTGCAGCAGCTCATTGCATCTGTATCATTCAAGACCTGAAGAGGGAAGTGATTAGACTTATGGGGAAAAAGGAGAAGATTGAACAATAACTTTCTAATTGTATATATTTATTGATTGAAAATGTTAAATCAACAAGTTACGTCACAGAAATTCTATATATGGAACGCTCTTTAGAAGCTACAATTCTTAACAAATTTGGTGGCATTTTTAATTTGGAAAGCTAAAAATTGTATCCAATTCAGATAATCATATAGTTTCCCATGCAAGTGCAACAACAAGCTGGAAATAGATTGATGTGTTTGACCTGGGTTGAAACCCTATATAAAAGCTACTTTGTCTAGCACCAGGTCTGGGTACGCCGGAGTTTTTTTGGCACTCACTCTGGCTATATTTTCTCACAGCATATGTTTGCTCTTAGAAATTCTTTAGAATTGCAATGCTTATAGGCTTTCAATTATTGCTGCAAATTCATGGTTTAGCTAGATTTTATGTTTCTCCCTACCTTTCCTCTCTTGGATTTAGCATTCTATGATTCTCACCTTCACTTATGATTTCTGTTTTAGGTGTACGCTCAGATTTGTGAGTAGTTGCAGATAGAGACGGCCAATGAACTCCAGAAAGGAGATGCTACATTAAGCATTTTTTTTGTTTGTTTGTTGTTGATGTGTTGTATTAATTCAAAAGCCGAGAATCTTTTGTTCTTCTTTCATCAACCTCTTGCTATTAATGTATCAGTATGCTGTAAACTACATTTCTAAACTTACCGTTCTCTGTCATTGTTTCTGAGATTTTGCAAGCTGGTGGTCTCCACTCTTAACTCTATTTGTACAGGAATGAGTAATAGTTTGTGTGGGCACACTATGGCTATTTGTACAACCACAGTTTTTGTGAAAGCTGTGGTTTATACATATTCCATAGATTCATCTTGTTTTTGAAGCCCAACAGAGTGAGTGTCATGTTGAAGAGGAGGAGAAAGATGAGTCAATAATAATTATGAAAATTATCTAAGAAGATTCAAAATCAAAAATAACAAATAACAATTCCAACGATTAGGATTTAAAGTGAAAATCTCAAACCCTACTTTCAATATTAGAAAAATAGCTCCATAACTTGTCGTATGTATAAGAGACCTTTTCAAGGAGACGAGGATAACTCTTGGGTATACAATTCAGGAAACTATTATTGGTGCTGATGGAATTTGTCTGATCAGACTATAATAAATTTATACTCAAAGCGAGTTCACAGGTAGAGAAGGAGGCCATTCAGATATGGAGGATCTCAGGTTCAAACAGAGTATAGCCTTTGTCATAAAAAAACACTATACCTATTTTTTTGGAATTAATTATTTTTTTGTTCGTTTGCTTGCTTGGGTATAACAATTTTTTTTATTTATAGAATTTTCGAAAAACATCCATATCAACATGAAATGGAAAAATTCGAATCCTTTCTTTCATTTTCTTTTCTTTTTCTTTTTCTTTTTCTATTTTTGAAATTTGGATCCTTCCTTTCATGTGTGGTTCAGTATGGTTATAATTTTCTGCGAATGTGAAATAATTGTGAAAAGAATGCATGAAAGGCATAATGTTGATTATAAATGAATTAAATTAAAAAGTGTCCACAAATGATAGGTTGTTAAAGTTATGGACTTAGACCATTTAACGTAGGTGATAGGAATCAAATTCAAATGGAGCACTCGCAGGTTCAGGGGCAATATGCGCCCAGAAATTGTCCCAAACTGCCGCCCAAAGAGAGAAAGAATCTGTTGAAAACTTGAACCAAAGAAAAGATGCCCGCGCGCTCACGTCTCCCTCAACATGATCCCAGATAAATAAATGAAATTAAAAGATGAATCAAATTTAAGGCCTTTGAATTGCCTTTGGCCTCACTCAATGAGCGATATATAACAACAATTGAGCATCACCACATTACAAGCAAAATCATCTCCCTACGCATTCCTTTCCTCACACACACACACACAAACAAGTAGTGAATGCCAAGATTTAAACTAAACTCCTCAAATAGCGAGAGAGAGAGAGAGAGAGATTAATTTGTAACATGTACTCATCATCCATCCAACAACCTCCTCCAATGGTTGTGTACCATCAGCATCCTTCTTCCACCTCCAAGGGCTCCTTCGTGCCCGTCTTCATCGTGCTCGCCATCGTTGCGGCCGTGACGGCGATGGCCTGCATCGTGGGGCAGGTCTGCGCACGCCGTTACCTGCGGCCGAGGCACCGGAGAGATCATGCTCCCTACCAATCTGATGGAGATATTGAA
Source organism: Agave tequilana (assembly GCA_038442645.1). NCBI lineage: Eukaryota > Viridiplantae > Streptophyta > Magnoliopsida > Asparagales > Asparagaceae > Agave > Agave tequilana. Next base: position 35,680 of record JAVJIF010023161.1, read on the forward strand.
AGAGGGATCCAAATGAAGAGTAGGACTGTTCCATCAGCAGCAGCAGCAGCAGCAGCAGCCAAGACCAAAAATGGAGACAACAATGCTGGAGGGTTAACAAAAGGGGATGCCAACCATCATCATCATGGTGTTGTGGCTGATGAACAAAATTCACAATAATTTGCATTATTAAGGATTTTATCAAAATCCCAACATTTGTGTTTTCTCCCCCCGCTCCTCATGTTTATACATTTCTGTGCATTGGAGAAATTGTTTTGATTTCATTTTCTTCTATTGCTCTGTTTTATACTGCTTCATATTGTGACGTACATCTGAATTGGCGACGGGCTTGAGCCTTTCAAATAGCAAACAAGAAAAAACTGAACAAGTAACTAAAAACATTTCAATGACTTCTGTTTTAAAAATAAAATATCTGTTAATTCTTTTTTTAAAAAAAATAAAGAGGGAAGAAAGTTCTTATGACTACTTTCTACAAGAAACCATTAAGAAATTAAACCTCCGATTGTATTTACAAACTTTGTAATGTGATCACTCACACACAACTCCAAATAGTTCTGAAGCGCTCTTTCGGGGAAAAAAAAGAAAAGAAAAGAAAAGAAAATTCATCAATTAGCAAAGACCTCCTATTTTTGTCCCTCGAAAATAGTGTGGGTATGGAAATAGGTATTCGAAACCGTAACCGTAAGTAGGCGTGACAACATGGAATACAAGGGAAAGGTGTACACAGTTTCAAATATCTTTGTCTTATTCTTATGCTTAACGTTTAATCCTAAGTCTAATAATTAATTTATAAATTATATTTACCCTACCCTCTAGTGAGGGGATAAAATTTTCCTTTGCCATATAGGTAAAACAGGTAAAATAGTCTTTCTCAGACATCTTACCTCTTTACCATTTCTACCTATAAAACAAAGGAAAATTTTAATGTTACACAGAGGCTAGTGGTTTATCAAGCCGAGCGAAGCGAGATTTCTTACATGACTCTTTCTTTCACTTTGTTTGTACGAGATTTCTTACATTGCTCTACATCCCCGCCTTCGACACACGAAGGATTTCCACTATGCAAGATCCCAATGGATCTCTCCTCGGTGCCGCACACACCTACAAGCCCTCGGACTTGCTAGTCCCGTACACACGCAAGCTTACTAGCTCGCCGAGGCCGCACCTCAAACCACCGAGTTCACACAAGAACTCTAAACCACCACGAGCACACTTGTCCGTTTCCTCAAAGTACAAGAATGAATCTCTTGGTGATCTAAACACTTTGATCACCAATAAAAGCTCTCACTACAACACTCCTATAGGATGAGTATGTCTATGAATTGCTCAAGTGTTTGTGTGAGAAAAACAAGGAAAGAGATGGTTGAGGAAAACTCAAAGAATCTCTTTTAACACACTCTAAATAAAATCTTCCCTTTTGATTGGAAGTATTTGCACTCAAATATGTAGAGAAAACTCTTTTAAAAGGATGGAAAAAACTGGCTCAAAGCTCTCCTAAATCTTGTTGCAAAACAATGACCAAACCCCCAAATTTATAGGCCAGAAAAATATAGCCGTTGGGGTCTATAAGGCCTGCCGGTCGACCCGGCCGGTCGACCCCCAACGGTCAAAAATCCGACCGTTGGAGCCTCCGGTCGACCCGCCCGGTCGACCCAAAAGAACAGAGAGCATTGCTCTCAGTTCCGGTCGACCCGCCCACAGAACTGCCAGACGTGCACGGTTCTGTGCACGTCGGTCGACCCTTGCGGTCGACCTGCCCTTGGTTCCGGTCGACCCGCCCGGTCGACCCGAAAGCCAGTTCTGGGTCAGCACTTGGGAGAAAATTTGTTAGAGATAATCTTGTATTTTCTAAAACTTTACCAAATACAAAAACAAGATATTTTGAACTTATTAAAGCATAGAGTGTATGGATATGATCCACTACACAATCAAGATGAAATATTTATGTTTTTGACATTAATCTCTAAACTTGGTTTGGTTAAAAGATAAGTATATGAGAAACACCAAAAACCAAACTAGTATTTTTCCAAAATGAAAAATCTTTTCTAAACTAAAAAATCTTTTATGAAAACAATTCTATCAAGAGAGTGTGTGTGTATATGTACTTGAGCAATCCACCAATTACTCTATCCTTTACATTTTAACTAAAAATAAAAATCTTATACCTAGACACAAGTCTTGATCTTGAAGTCTTCCCTTGAAGTCTTCTCATCCTCTTGACTTGGTCCAAGTGCAATCCAACGAGCTCAACAAATTGATGTGGTCTTGATGCATAGGCTCGTGAATCAACCGGTGCTAGCTCCAAAACTTGTCTTAAAATCCTTTGTTGAAGCTCCACACCTACTAAGATCTTGATAATGAATCTGTCACTAATTAAACACAAGATCATTAGTATTATAACTTCATGAGTTGATCATCATCAAAACTAGAGTGATGGGCCTTTGGGCCAACAGTGCGATCTTTCTCTTCATCGCATACCATCAGAAATGTTGCTTCAGATCCTGATACATTTTTGTTCCTCCAGGGTGTATAGAGTAAGCTGAGCTGTGGACCTCAGTCAAGATCTTCTATCTAATCTCTCCTTGAGGCACACAAATTCTGTTCCTGAAATAGAGTGCACAATCAGTATCTATGCAAACATCTGACCTCAGTCCCGCTTCCACTTGCTCCCTGAACTTCAGCAATCTGGGATTTTCTTTCTGTGCTTCTCTAATCTCTTCCATTAATGTCAGCTGGATCTGAAATGCCATCAACTGCACAGACCCACTGGCCCTTCGAATCACCATCAAGTCTAGCCGCCTCATCTCCTTGAGTAACTCCTCTTGCTGAGTGAGCAGCACTACCATGTTGGCTTCAGGTCTTCTACTCAAGGCATCAGGCACCACATTAACCTTACCAGGTTGGTACTGCAGATCTATATCATAATCTGTCATCAACTCGAGCCATCGTCTCTGCCTCATGTTCAACTCCTTCTAGGTAAAAATATACTTCAAGCTCTTGTGATCGGTGTAAATCAACACTCGGTCACCCGGTAAGTAATGCCTCCATATCTTCAACGCAAAGATCACAGCTGCCAGCTCTAGATCATGCGTTGGATAGTTCTTCTCATGTGGTTTTAATTGCCTAGATGCATAAGCTACCACATGTCCATGCTCCATCAATACACATCCAAGACCCTTCCCTGATGCATCACTATATACAACCATTCGTCCTATCCCCGAGGGTGTCTTCAAGATTGAGATGAAATCAACTTGTTCTTCAACTCCTCAAAAGCAGACGCACACTCCTCAGTCCATATATACTTCTCTCCCTTCCTGGTAAGCTTGGTTAAAAGAGCTGCAATCTTAGAGAAGTTCTACACAAACCTTCGATAATATTCAGCTAATCTGATAAAGCTCCTGATCTCTGTTGCTGACTTCGGAGTTGGCCAATCCTTCACTGCCTGAATCTTGCTGGGATCCACCGAGATTCCTTCCTTAGAAACAACATGGCCCAAGAATGCTATACTCTCCAGCCAAAACTCACACTTACTAAGTTTGGCATGAAGCTGCTAAAGTTAGAGCGTCTGTAGCACAACCCTCAGATGCTCTGCATGCTCTTCTTCACTCTTGGAATAAACCAAAATATCATCAATGAACACCAACACAAACTTATCAAAATAGGGTGAGAAGATTCTATTCATCAAGTCCATAAATACTGCGGGGCATTTGTAACTCCAAAGGGCGTAACCAGGAACTTGTAATGACCATAGCGAGTCCTAAATGCCGTCTTTTGGATGTCTTCCTTCTTCACCCTCAACTAATGGTACCCTGACTGTAAATCTAACTTTGAGAACACTTGGGCCCCATGAAGTTGATCAAAGAGATCATCAATCCTTGGCAAAGGATACTTGTTCTTAATGGTAACTTTGTTCAACAATCTGTAATCAATACACAATCTCTTGCCACCATCCTTCTCGTTTGCCAACAACACTGGTGCTCCCCAAGGTGAAGTACTCGGTCTAATTTAACCCTTGCTCGAATACTCCAGCAGCTGCTCCTTTAATATAGCCAATTCTGTTGGTGCCATCCGGTACGGTACTTTAGAGATGAGAGTCGCTCTTGGAATAATGTCAATAGAGAACTCCATAACTCTGTCAGGTGGAAGTCCTAATGTCTCCTCAAATACATCCAGGAATTTATTTCACACTGACACCGCCTTCTTCTTATCTTCTGCAGTGGCACAATGCAGTTGATCCTTCTTCCTGAGGGACTTGCGCTCTCCAATGAACTGAAACTCCGTTGGTGTGAAATTCTGAAGATCACCTTCTTGTTTCGACAGTCGATCACTGCATGATACTTGCTAAGTCAAGTCATGCCTAGGATCACATCGTACCCTCCAATGTCCAGTACGAACATGTTGGCTTCTAACTTTCTATCACATAACTCCACAATGCACGCCTTGCAAATCTTATTAGTAATGACTACCCCATTACCCGTACTAATTTCCCACTGGTCACCCATACATACTAGGACTATAGAATGTAAAGCAGTAAATCTACTGGATATGAAGTAATGTGATGCACCAGAGTCAAAGAGTGATAAGACTGAAACTGAGTGGACCAAGGGTATACCTGCCACTACTTCTCCTGATGCCTCAGCTTCCTCGGCTGTAAAGTTGTAGGCCTGGCCTCTCCCGCGGCCTACTTCAGTCCTGGGTCCCCTCTGAGCTTGACCCAGAGTCCGACGCTGGGGAGGAAGTGAAGCTCCTCTTCCTGCAGGCCCTGCATTCCTCCTCATCGGTGGTGCCGAAAATGCTGGGGGTGCCAATCGTGCTGGAGGTGCTAGTGGTGCCACTTGTGCTGGAAGTGTTGATGGTGCTGGAGCTACATTCCATGCCTTCTTGAATGGACAATCATCCACTGAGTGATCTCCAGATCCGCATGCCTAGCAAGAGGGCTCTACCGATCTTCTGTTCTCCGATTCCCTGAACCAAGCGAGAAGGGAGTCCTATTAGGAGGCAGTTCGATCATCTGACCGATCGCATCGTCAAAGGGATTAAGTGATCGCGCGCTGATCAGATTCCTACTGGCACATTTCTCCAGAAATCTCAGAGGAGATCTACTTGTAAATTTCTTTTTCTTTCTGTAAAGAAATACTTGTAATTTCGCTCTTCGAACACTTTTTTGTAAGTTTTCCCTTACCCAAATCAATGGAAAACAACCTCCGCATACAAGTCGAGAGAGGTTGGTTATTGAAAATTGATGGGGAAGGACGAACCATGTTTAGAGTGGGTCCCGTGCATGCCCGGGACAAAGGTCTAGGATTATCCGGTACTGAGCCGGAACGTATCGCTAGGTACCGGGACTTACTATTTGCCCGTAGGACTTAGTATACGCCCGAACAGGAATAGAGTGTCACCGCTCCCCAAAGGAATATACCCTGGGAATACGGCATACCCGACAGGCAGACAGGAGGGCTGGGGTACCAGTACACCCCACAGAAGCGCCTGGTGGCCTCCAGGTTGAATCCCAGGAATTAATTGTATAATATTTGTATGGCCACCATAAACACAGAAGTTATATCGATACCCATCAATTTTTCCCGTTTCGGTGTAAGTTGTCTAATTATTGCAGATTGCCCAATGATAATGTCCAATATCCATGGTTATACTATTACGGGGGTCAACACGAGTATAATATCAGGAGTACAATGTCAGGAGTCTCCCTATTTCAGGGGTTCAAGTATACAGGAGTTCAGGAGCACAGGAGTACCAAATATCTAGTAACAATATAATAATCATGCCAAGTCCCCGTAAAAGTGATAGTCATGAATATGCCATATAATACAAGTATCAGGGTATCCGGTCAGGTGTCACGATATCAAGTCAATGTATTTGTATCATGTGAAAACGTGCCAAGTGAGTGCTAGCATGTATCATATCATATATCAGGTGTCAGGATCAGGTATCAAGTATGACATATCAAGTGCCGGTGTTCGATATCACGTGTCAAGTATAATATGTCAAGTGTCGGTGTGAATACAGAGTACAACATCATATATTAACTCGTATAGCAAGGTATAATGTATTAAAAATTACAGTAGAAAGTGTTAGGCATGTAAAAATATCCAGATGTCAATATCATGCTATAATACAAGAGTAGTAATTATTAAGCCTAATACAAAACACTCGCCTAAAAATCAGAACGCAATACCGGGTAAAATTCGTGAAGTCTGCTAGCACGCGCGAGCATGCCACTAGCCCATATATGTTAAAATACACACACACACACATATATTATATTATATTATAAATATTTGAGAGGGAATGAGAGGAGGGGGAGAGAGAGTGTGTGTAGGGTATGTTTAAAAGAGGGAAAATATAAAGAATTAAAGGGGAGGGGTATGATGGAAATTATGGAGAAGTAATTAGGGGATGAAGGGGAGGTATTTAGGGGAAATAAATAAAAGGTTTTATGGAAAGGGGGAAAAGAAAGAAAGAAAGAAAAGAAAGAAAGAAGAAGAAAGAAATAAGGAAGGGGAGAGAGGATGGCTGGTGGCTAGGCCGCCGGAGGTGGGGGCGGGCATGCCTAGCCCGGGGAGAGAGAGAGGAGTGTTGGTATGTTGTTGGTAGTGGTGGAGTTGTTGGTGATGGTGGTAGTTGGTGGTAGTGGTGGTTGTGGTAGTTGTTGGAGGTGGTGGGGAGTTAGAGGAGGAGGAGGAGATGATGATTAGGGGTTAGGAGTGAAGGAGGAGGTGGTTTGGTGGAGAATTTTGGAGAAGAAGATGAAGTTGTGGTGATGGGTTTGGATGAAATTGAAGACGAAGGAGTGGTGTTTGGGTGATGGAAGTGGAGAAGGGAAGTGGGGAGGGGTGTGTGGCCGGCAGCTAGGGGCGGCAGCGGTGGCAGCTCCGGTGGTGGAGGCGGCGGCGATGATGTGGGAGTGTTGGTGGAGATGTTGGAGTTGAAAATTTAGAATGGAGAAGATAAGGAATGAGAAGGGGAGAAGGGAAAGAAAATTTATAGGGAGAAGAAGTGATGGGGGAAATGAGAGGGGATAGGGGGAGGGATGGGCTGCGGTTGTAGCCCATCATGCCCTACTGCTGCTGCAGGCGGCTGCTGCAGGAAAGGGGCGTAGGGCATGGGGAAGGTAAGGGGAAAGAAAAGAAAGAAAAAGAAAGAAAAATGGAAAAAATAAAGGGAAAAAGAAATAGTAAAAAAATAATAAATAAATATATTATTAAATAATTAAATTAATAGAATATTTTGAAAGTATAAAGTAAGGGAGTGGAGAAGGAAAAAGTAAGAAAAGAGAAGAACGGTAAATAATATTATTATTTTAATAGGGCAAAATTTGACTGTTTCAGAAACGTTTCGAAAAATTCTCAAAAATAGTAAATATTATTTTAAGATGTTTGATGAAATCGAATTTTAGAAAATCAATCTAGTTTTCAAATTAAAAATCCTGAAATCTTCCAGCGATACCGGCCGGTCAAATTTTGATAAATTTAGAAAAATTCTAAAAAATATTTTAGATAGAAAATAAAATTCTAAGAAGTAATATGAAAGCCGTTTCTGAAAATTCAATTTTATTTGAAAACTAAAAATCTGAGAATCGGTCAGTGATGCCGACCGACACCGGCTTCGAAGATTTTGTAGAAAAATTCTTAAAAATTCCATAAAATCATGAAAAATCTAAAATATTAGAAAACAGTGTTTGAAACTAAAATTGATCAAATCAGACTGCCAGAAAGGTCAAATCAGGCAGCAGCTGGTATCGAATTCCCGGTCTGGGTTAGGGCTGACTCTAGGTCGAGAATCCAGATTCGATAAAAATAACATAAGCAATCACAACCCAAAAATAATATGAAAGAAAATTGAAACAGTACGGTCGAAAATTTTTTGGGACATGTATCTGGGTACGTATCCCGAGAACGAGGTGCTACACTAAACCATCCTCAATATTCAAATTAATTCTTATCTGAATAATTGCCAATTAAATATCAAGCCTGATAAATACTCTACATAAAATATATATTTTTAATCACAGTCACAAACCAATCATCTCAAGATCAATCCCTTAGGCAAACTATAATAACTAGATCCGATCCGAAAATGGTAATCATCTATATATGAAGTGGCTTAAGTCCAATATCTCAATATTAAAATATAAGGTCCATATATGTCTGATGCTCAAATATAAACTCGGCCAGTCAATTAATAGATCAAATCAATTCACAGTCTCAGGTACTCTAATACTAGGCCTAGGCCCACAGCGACAAACTACCAACACATGAAATGACGCTGATAATCACTCAAATTAACTAAATAAATAAAGTGAACACTCACTGATGCCTCATGAAGTGATACAGGTAATCAAACTGGTAAAATAAATCATATGGTCATATGAAATGATACAAGTAATAGATGCCTACTGACAACGGTAAATAAGAAAATATACAAGAATAAATACTCACATGAAATGACACAGTTTTGAATCCGAATCGTCGTTAGGTCTGTACTGCATGAACCGGTATGAACCTCCAAATCATCCCATGGGTCAGTTTTCAATCGCCAGTGTGTTGGGTCCCCAACGAGCACGAATTCGGATCGGTCTGGATCTCGTGCAACAGGCCCGGATCTCACCAAACGGGTCCGAAATGCTACAATACATAACCCAACCCATGAACTCACACGAACATACACCCGTACACATACATACACCACATACATACGCTTACATACATGCATACACACACGCGCACACATGTACACCCAAAATACATAATGTGCACCTACATACATATTATAATTACCCAAGCACACATTACATATACATTTAATATAACACACACACACACTTAAATACATGCATACACACCTCATTCACGCACATAGCACACCCCCATGCATTACATGCATGCACATCATATATATACATACAACCCAAATATAATTACACACCCATAACATAAACACACCTACACTAATACATAATCACCCACATGATTAAACACAAACACCCTCCAAATATTTACAGAGAGGGGAAAAGAGGACTCACGGTGGGAGAATCTCGACCACCGGGTTGCTCCGACGCTGGCGGATGTCGTGGAGGATGCTGGTGAGGACGCGGGCTGCCAGAGGAGTGCTCAAGGAGCTCGCCGGCGAGCTGCAAGGATGGTGGAGGCCTGCCAAGGCTGTTGAAGGGCTGCGCTTGTATGAAGATGGGGAGAGGGCAGCCAAGGGGGGTCTCGGCCTGGCCTGTGGTGTGCGTGGCCATGGGAAGGGACAGAGGTGATGCGGGAGCTTCCAGTGTTGTAGCTGTGCTGCAAGAAGGAGGAGCAGGCCGGGCTCGGGTGGTGGTGCAACCAAGGGAGGGGGGAGTGCAGGCGGAGATGTAGGGTGCTGCCAGGGGGACACGACATGGGTGCTGTCATGCTCTGCTGCTGGGCACTCGACCAAGGGTTGCCAAGGCCAAGTAGGAGGAAATGTGAGGATGTTAGAGATGTAGTCAGGGGAGAATCCGGGTGTTGTTGTTGTTGAAGGGAGCAGGGGAGCTCCGGGCTTGGGGTTGTACGACTGTTTTTCATTGATTTTGTAAAAGAAAAAACTTACAAAAAGGGTCGAGGAGCGAAATTACAAGTATTTCTTTAAAGAAAGAAAATTAGAGATAGATCTCCTCTGAGATTTCTGAGAAAGTGTGCCGGTGGGAGTCTGATCAGCGCGCGATCACTTTATCCCATTGACGATGCGAGCGATCGATCTTCCAATGCTACTGCTTGGGAATTTCTTCTCGCCTGGTTCTGAAAATTTCTTGAGAGGGAGGGAGATCTTAGGGTATTAACACCCTGAATTTATCTTCGTAGTATTAGAGAAGTAATTCTCTAAAATTTTGAAAGCAAGAGAATAGATCTCTTGTTGGCTTAAGTTTTGAAGCCACCAAAGAAGCTTATACTTTTCAAAGCCTCTTGAACTTGAATCTTTTCAAGACCCTGAGCTTAGCCTTGGAAGCGAAAGAGTAGATTTCTAATATCCTCTCTATCCTTGCCCGTTTCTCCTCCCCCCTCTTGTGTGTCTCTGGTAGGCTATTTATAGGGAGAACATGGATATAATCGCCCTGAAAATTTGGAAACACATTGAGTCAATCTGTTTTGTATCTGGAAAGTAGCCTCGCCGCGAGGCTAGAATCAGCTTCTTGAAGCTAGGAATAGCATATAGCGCTAATCCCTTGATTCGCTCTGCTAAATGAGGGATACTCCCTTGATCCTGTCTAGTTAATTGAGAGATCTCCCCTGATCTTCTCACCTGATTGGGAGAGTCAAAAGATCATGGCATGCAACTGCCAATTTGATTTCAATAAACATGATCTCATCTGGAGATTTGATTTCATCTAGAGATTTGATTATCAAAATGACTATAAAGGAGTCATCTAGAGATTAGATCTGGTGTTTCAGAAGACACCTTCTTCGTGCACCAAGACTTAGCCTAAGCCTGGGCTATAGTCCAGATCTGGAGAACTGAAGGGAGGAGAATTGGTACTACACGGTGCTCGTCTGCCCCTATGCGATTACCGTCCTCTTCCGATCATATTAACGGATGTAGAGGGCTGATCTGGTAGATCTCGCGATACGCCCCTTTTGCGATGCTTCACAGGAGCTTGCACCGATAGTCGATCAAATACTGACTGTCAGTTTGGAGGAGTGGTGGGGATCGGTTTTAGCTGGCAATAGACTGAGTGGAGTGTCACCAACTGACATCCCACTTGTTGACAACAGGAGGGAGAAGTCTGGAGTAATTCTGACTTCCGTTTGCTTGCTAAGAACTCTCGCAAGTCGGACCCAGCCGAGCTTAAGCGACTTAGCGCAGAGGCTCGGGTAGATCGCACATTGATGTGTTCAGGTAATTTTAGCACCACCTTCTTGTTCGCAAGCTTTGGAAACGAAACACAGGATGATGCCTCGTTCTTCTCATCACTGCAGAGGTGATTGGCACTAGACATTGCTTTAGTTCTAGCTTCACGGCTAAGAACTTTGGGAGCATCCTTAGGCGCTGAAGCTGCATAAGCACCGCTATCAGCACCCAGGGACGATCCCTTAGCTCCGCTGTGAAGAGCGAACTTAGCGCTTGAGGAACTGAGGAGCGAAGCACACTGTGGCGCTTTGTTCGCCACCTTGTTGCGTAGGTGGTTAGCACTGCTAGGAGCTTTAGTTCAAGCCTGACGGATGGGAACTTCGCGCGTACCCTGGGGTACTGACGCTGTGCTTATCACGCCATCCGTAACTTCGCTCGTGAGAACGAGGTTGGCGTGAGGAGTTACTGCTCCTGGATTGGGCGAAGGCATAGTTGTCGTCTTAGCCTCGCGGCTGATAGTCTCGGCGAAGCAGGCGGGCATTTTGCCTTTGTCTTCGCGTGATAGGCAAGCCTGTGGTGTAGCTACGCTTAAAGCTTCACACGAAGCTTTCTGTTTTGGCCTCCACATCTGCTTTGGAAGAGGAGATTTAGGTTCGCAGGGAACCTGGCTAGCCTCGCACGAGGCTGAGAGGAGTTCGGAGGAGGCTCGTTCTGGTTTCTGCTCCGAAACCTTGGCCATCGAGACCTTCCTAAACTTCCGTATGTGGAGCACTGGACTACCTTCAGAGAGCAGCTCTTTGAATTTTCCTTGGTTGAAACAAATGACTAGGTTTTTAAAAGTAAAAGGCTCAGGATTCTGACCTTAGCATTGCAACACTGTCTCCTTGTTGCGCCAGAAGACCTTAATCCCCAGCGGAGTCGCCATCTTATTTTTCATTGATTTTGCAAAAGGAAAAACTTACAAAAAGGATCGAGGAGCGAAATTACAAGTATTTCTTTAAAGAAAGAAAATTATAGGTAGATTTCCTCTAAGATTTCTGAGAAAGTGTGCCGGTGGGAGTCTGATCAGCGCGCAATCACTTTGTCCCGTTGACGATGCGAGCGATTGATCTTCGAATGCTACTGTTGGGAATTCCTTCTCGCCTGGTTCCGGAAATTCCTTGAGAGGGAGGGAGATCTTAGCATATTACACCCTGAATTTATCTTCGTAGGATTAGAGAAGTAATTCTCTGAATTCTTGAAAGATAGAGAATAGATCTCTTGTTGGCTTAAGCTTTGAAGCCACCGAAGAAGATTATGCTTTTTAAAGCCTCTTGGACTTGAATCTTTTTAAGACCCTGAGCTTAGCCTTGGAAGTGAAAGAGTAGATCTCCAATCTCCTCTCTATCCTTACCTGTTTCTCCTCCCCCCTCTTCTGTGCCTCTGGTAGGCTATTTATAGGGAGAACAGGGGTATAATCGTCCTGAAAATCAGAAAACAGATTGAGTCAATCTGTTTTGTATCTGGAAAGTAGCCTCACTGCGAGGCTAGAATCAGCTTCTGCAAAGTTAGGAATAGCATATAGCGCTAATCCCTTGATTAGCTCCGCTAAATGAGGGATACTCCCTTGATCATCTCCAGTTAATTGAGAGATCTCCCTTGATCTTCTCACCTGATTGGGAGAGTCAAAAGATGATCTCATCTGACGATTTGATTTCATCTGGAGATTTGATTAGTCAAAATGACTATAAAGGACTCGCAGAGGAGTCGTTGCATTGAGCTCATAGCGGAGCTGGGAGAAGCTTCTGGAAAATCTAAAAGAAAGCTCTCAGCGGAGCTAGATAAAACTTGTGGCTACCAGCCAACCTTTTGTGCGGTTGCATGGAGCTTCGAGCGTAGATAACTTTCTGTGGAGTTAACTGAGCATTTTCAGGCGAAGCTGTAAGTTAGCTCGCAGCGAGGCTATGAAGGAGCTTCCTGCGATGCTAAACAACTTTGTTTCTCATGCGAGACTTATCTCGTGGGTTCGTGCGAGACTAAGTGTTGAGCAAACTTAGTGTCTCTGCACCAGCTTGGGCCTTCTCACGGGCTTTTAAGAACGATCTTGGCTTACTGTCTGCTTCACTGGATCAGTAGAGTCCAAGTTGCTGATTCGTCCCTTGAGATGGATGAAGAACTAGTCATCGGCTTGTCAGCCACTTATCTTTTGTAGATGTCAACAAGTTAGATATCGTTCAGGCCAGTTAGGAATCTTGTCTTTTTAGAGTGACAATAATGGCTGCCAGTGGGTGATAGATCCGGGCTTGGCCTGGGGGGAGAGAGAGCATCCAAAGGAGAGGGCCTGGTGGTGGTAGTGGCATGCTGTGGAGAAGAGGATGAGAAGAAGGGAAGGTGTTGCTCCCAGAAGGTGCTCAAGACGTAGCCAAGGGAGGCTTGAAGGTGGAGCTCAATTGTGATGGGGTCCGGCCATGGCGGAGATGCGACCTGAAGAGATCTATGCACGGAAGTGGGGGTGCACGCATGGGGGTGCTCGGCAATGACTTGGTGATGATGGAGAAGTCGTGCACCCCGTTCCTAAAATACATACTTAGTTACGTATTTAGATTTTTCGATCATATTTTTTATTTACTTTCTATATTGGTTTTGTATTATGAATTATTTATATAATCGTTTTGCCTTGGATCCGGATTCGTGGACTCGGAGTCAGGTTTAGCCTGAACCGGAAACTCGATCCTAGCATATTACTCGATTTGGTCTTTCCGATATTCAAATTTGACCGATTTCAGTTTCAAATATCATTTTCTAATATTTAAAATTTTCTATGATTTTTTAGAATTTTTCTAAATTAAGCGTAAACCTTCAAAACTGGTGTCGATCAGTGCCGCTGACCGATTCTCAAATTTTAATTTACAAATGGAGTTGAATTTCTTAAAACGGCTTTCACATTATTTTTTAAAATCATATTTTCTATTTAAATGTAATTTTTGAGATTTTTCTAAATTTATCAAAATTCCACCGGATTTGGTGTCGGCCAATATCGCTGGTTGATTTCAGAATTTTTAGTTTACAATCGGAGTTGAATTTCTGCATTACGCTTTCATATTGCTTCCTAGAATCGTATTTCCTCCTTTGATAAATTTTCTAAAATTTTTTAGAATTTATCAAAATCTGCCCGAACCGGCGTAAACCGGTAGGGTTGACTTCACTTCCCAAAAATCTTGACCATGTGTGTTTTTAATAAACAGTGGCTATCACCTAGTATGTGTCGCTTTCATAATCAAAATACTAGAGAGCATCCCTTCTCCCGAAGTTACGGGGTCATTTTGCCGAGTTCTTTCGACATGGTTCTCTCAACGTGCGTTCGTAACTGTATCACAAAAGCAGATCGCCCTTATGGTACAATGGGATCACCCTCGTTTCCATCTCCGATTCATCAGAAATGCAAAAGAGAATAATGATTCCCGACCCAGAGTTAATGACTCAACCACAAATCTGGTGAATGAAGAGGGGTGGATTGCTTACTCTCGGCCGTGCCCAGATACCTGGGTTTCATCCAAATCAGATTAGTATATGAATGCAAGACATGAAACTGTTAATATGAATTTGTCTAAGACTAATGAGGATGGAGCGAGGATTATTATATTGTCAGATATTTAGAAATTGCATCTCTTGAGCAAAAGATGATAGAGAAGAGACCCACTTGAGATTTCAGGAGAATATAGGAAGAAGCTGAGGTGGCCATCTGTTTTTGTATCCAGCACTTAGATAGGAAGAAAATTGTGCAAGATTAACCATGTGCAGAGTATAGGAAAGACTCCTTGTTGCGGTTAACAATTCCTGAATACCTGACAAGGGTTTATTGTTATGGGTATGCTTGTGTGTATTTCCTCAAAAAGGTTAACTAGCCTGCTCCTCACCCATAGTTGAACAGCAAATATGGCTTCCTCCAACATTATTAGACTGACCGCTTTCAAGATGACAGGAGAGCACTAAACTCAATTGCATAGTCAGTGCATTTCTAATTTCAGAAAGGAAACATAACAATGTGCTGGTTGTGCTCTGCTGTGACTTTATTAGAAGAGGGCCCACCGGAGGGAAAACTGATGCAAGGTTGCAATCGGTTTCCTTTAGAAGAAAACACTCAAACCTTTCCGAAATTTGCAACACAACCAAATCAATCACTCTTCAATTCAGGGAAAAAAAATTACTATTGTTACGTAACACACTCCCTCTTCTCTCCAGCCAGGCAATGCAAGGACCACCTAGAAACATCACGAAGAAATTAATGTATACAATGAATTTCCTTTGTTTGGAAGGTTTACTATCCATGGAAACAGGATGCTTTTACTAATTTCCATGACAAATGAAGACATGAACCCACTACAGTCAGTTTTACATTGTAGAAAGCTTAGATGATGCACAAATTTCATTCTGTTGACATTGTCCATAGAATTATAAAGTTTGGAATATGCAGAGCAAGGATGAATCCACTGGCGCAGCTCCTGAAAGATCAGCAAATGGAACTTTGGTGACCAGATGGCAGTTTGCGGTCTCTGAGGAGAAGGAAGATACACTGAAGTGCTCTTGCCGCTCTTGCGGTGGAGTCCTCCTTGCCGACTGTATTGCTCTCTCCTGTTGTCCTTGCGCAGTTGTCAACTTTTTAGCTTTGGCCTGCTTGAAGGTCCCCTGGGTGGTGGGAAGGAAGTGTTTAAGAGTGTTGACAGATAGAAGTAAGGTTAGAGATGAGAGGGGAAGAAAGAAGGGAGAAGGGATGGAAATGATAGGTGTGAAGAGTTTGGAGAAAAGGGGAAGGGATGAAGGAGAAGTCGGTGCTGTTTTGAGCAATTGTATCGGGGAGGGAGAGGGTGGTCCGAATTCTGAAGGCGAGCTGGCGTGGTTGGAGCTGGATCAGGTTGCGCAGTGGGGTTTGGTAGGGTTTCTTTCTCAGGAATTTCCATGAAGATCTCCTAACCAGGGAAATATCGTGTTCGGGCAATGTAGCTCTGACCTTCATAATTGTTTTCTTCCCTTCAGTTACCCACCATTGATCCACCATAAGCTACAAGCTGAAGAAAGTAGATGACCTGGGAAATTATGATAACAGAAAGACCGAGGATGGGGCAAATATTTGCAGAAACAAACACCTTGTCCGCATAATAGAATTCGCATTACCATGTGCATGGAGACTCATTCTTTCATGTGAGGGAGGAAGTTTTTCGATAGGATTTGCAGTCAGATGTTCTCATCCGCGTATGTGCAAAATTTCTCCATAGCTTTGCTGGATTAGATGGCACTGCGTGTGTAGTAATTTCTCTTCAGATGTAAATTTTTAGTTTCGTCTAAATGTAAACTTCCAATATCCTTAAAGGTAAAAGGTGTTGGTTATGATTGGCCCGTAATATTGCCAAAATTTGCAAACGTCCGTCTCTCTCTCTCTCTCTCTCTTTCTCTTTCTCTGTAGGGTATTGGTGATGTATTGTTAGCTCTAGTTTTGTGTAGTGTCACATTCACGTCTCTTGTGTGTGTGTTGGTGTCATGACTCGTTTGTCTGATAAAAATGTAAACTTATCTGTCATTTCTCTTCAATTTTCACAAAATTGGGCTCTCTGCACTGGTGGAAAAACTAATTTAGCTTAACAAAAAGATGCAGGGAAAAATGAATTGTTTCCTTTTCCAATAACAGCTGTTATATTGCTGAAAATTCTTTATAAACTCTTGCACATTTGTTTAGGTTGATTCAGAATGTTTTTTTGGAAAGTAAATATTTAAACACTACTGCAGAATTTTTTCTATCAACAACTATCGGAATAGAGGGAGATTAAGGCGATGCTTTACAAAAAAGCAAGGGAGACGGGGGCATCTTGAGCTAACAATCAGCGTCAACGCATAATTCTCGAGGCTTGTAGAAATAGGGCCAAGGAAGCTACATATGTGAAAGCTGCACAATGGACAGAATATAGATTAGTCAAAAAAGAATTGTGACTGTTAAATTTATACAAAGATAGCACGTATTTGAATTTTTTTTTTTTTTTTTTTTGAAACTTAAATAATAGTTTGGAAATGCTATATAATATTGACGCAAGTGACGATGGTTCCATGCCTTTGTTTTTAAGAAATGACTGGAAAATCTATATCCTTGCCTCCTACAATAGCAAAAGTGCATATAATTATTTGGGATTAATTAAGGTTTTGACCTGGCCATTAGAGGAGTGGAGCTATAGTTTTGACATGTTCAATAGTGTTGCAGTCATCATCCAGAGGCAGACAAACAAAGAGAGTGGACAGAGAGATCCCCCAGCATATGGCCATGGCCGCACTTGGAGAGAAGCAACATCGATCTACAGATGAGACGGAGAAGAGACACCCACAAGTCAATGATTCAGCCTGAGTTGTCATCATCTTCGTACTCTAATAGGATTGCCTCACCTAAATTCCTTTTTTTTTTTTTTTTTTGCCCTTTTTTCTAATTAGAGACTGATAGAAACAAATTAGTTGAATCCTTCATTTTGTTTGACAGTTTCTTTAGTATACAGACAATACAAACAAAGGTGTCACCAACACACTTACGATTTGCTAATTGAGAAGAGCAATACTTTATATACACGATTAGCAAAAAAGACAATATTACACGGTAACCATTCCATACAATGAGACATCCTGCACGAGTGCTTACACAATGTATGATTTTGTGATAAATAGGTGGGCCACAGGGTGTGTAATACACGATGTAGGTATTCGCGTGCAATACCAACTGTGTCTGTGTGGGTAAATTATTTTAAACCTGCAATTTGTTGCGACTTTAGCATTCACTTGATGTCATCTGAACAAATTGTATATGCACTAATTTCGTCAAGTACGTAGACAATTTTCTCATATTATTTTATCTAACCTGGAATTTGTAACATGGATACAATCTCTTTATTTGTCAGAAACCACTGCCCCATCATGACTTTTTATGATAATACTGACAACTATAATAATAAGAACATGAGTCGTTTTTTTTTTTTTTAAAGAGAGAAAACAAGAGAAATTAAGTGCGAAAATTAGATTTTTCATATTTCATCACAACAGTGGAAATCCCTTACAGGATAAAAGTGAGGATCTATTTTAGATCGCTTGAGTGCTTTGCAAAAATATTGACAATATTGAGGCCACACAACATAGCCGCATACTTTGCAATCAACCTGTATAATACTCATTGTATATTAAATTTCAACAATTTAAACATTGTTTATACGTTAAGAGAAGATCCCTCCTCCGAGCAAGAAGAAAATTTATGTTATATGTAGCTCAAAAGCATGGTTTGAATTAATTTGTGACCTTCCAACTCCTTGTCAGGCACCTCTCTGTGTCAGCATGTTGTTAGCAAAGTGACATGCATCAAGAACGAGACAACTGTCCTCTTATTTTTTTTTCTTATATTATAACACCCTGATCAATTTTGTTAATTTCTAGATTAAGCATTGAAAGTCCATCTCATGATAAATGAAGAAATGAGGAGATAAGCATGAGATGACCATATCAACAATCTACATGCCTCCCCCCCTCTTTTAAACCCACAAAAATATATTTTTTGATCTTTGTTAATTTATTATACTAAGTTATAGTATTGTGGTGAAAGATACACAAGCTGTCATCCACGGGAGATTAATAACATGATCTTTGAAAAGTAAGCAACTAAAAGCCTTTAGTAAATATAATACTAAATTACTAATCCTAAATAAGAAAAAGATAAAGAAAAGAAAAGTGAAGGGGAAAAAAAAAAAAAGGATGATACCAATCCCCCCTTGTTGCAAAGTGATTGTCCAACCCAAAGCATATGTGAAGACAGACTGTGGTGCCTGTCACTGTCCACATCTGTAGAAATGACAATCAAGTCCTAGTGTGTCTTTCACTAGTCTCTCTGTGTGCGCGCGCGCGCGCAAATTTGTAACTTTACATTTGAGCATTTCAACCCCAATAATCTACAATATTACTGACAAAATTGTTTTTGAAAAAAAAAATATTTTCTTGACAAATATTTGTACAAATAAAAGAGTTAGATCCAGATAGAGGAAGTTTTCGGTTCTAGATCGAACTACAATTATTGTTTAAAAAGAGAATTTTCATAATCCTTGCTCTAAAGGTCTTCAACTGCATCTTGTTCAAATTAGAGAGAGCGGGGGTCTACAGAAACATAGTCTGGTCCATGTCCAGGGGCTTGGGTTTTCTGAAAGCTCATAGGTCTTACGTAATTGCTCAAGTATTTTATTTCCAATTTTTAATTTTATATCAGGAGATTAAAAACTAACAATTTCTTTTTTCTTTTTCTTTTTTTTGAAGGAATGCCATAGGCTTGTAAACTTTATTAGATGAAACAATAGTGTCTTACAAAGATAATTAGCTCATCAACAAAGTGAGAAGGGAGAGCGTCATACACCAAATGCCGCAGAGACGGGAGGTTCAGACCTTATGCGCAACCTCATTGATGTTCGTCCGACCAAAAACCAATGTCAAGTGTGCATGAGCGTGAAGACTGTGTGAACTACTTGTCAAGGAGGGGACGCTGCTTCGGCATTGATACACTGGACGTGGGTCTTGGCATCACTGACTATGACACAACGCTCACGGTGTCTGTCAGCAGCTAGCCTGAGACCGAGCAAGATGACCTCAGACTCGGCAAGCCCGAGTTTGAGGAGTAAACTGAACTTTCCCGCACCTCAAACACCTACCCAGCTGAATTCCTCCCCATAGCCTCTGCACAAGCTCTGTACTCGCCCACGCTCGCGTCAACGTTGAGCATAAACTCATTAGGAGCTGACGGAGACCAAGATTGCCTTGCTGGCTCGCCATTCTACCCCCTCTGGTGCATTTTGCCGTACACCTGGTGGGCATGTCGCTGAAGCTGCTACCCGTTGCTTTGACTGCACCGACAATGGGTGTCGCTCAAACACCCATTTACATCTGCTTTTCCACACACACAGCATCTAATTGACTCCTGCTACAAAGATATCAAAATTATTTCCTCTCTCACCTTCTGCCAATGCTCAATTACTGAGCAAATATCATCCTCCGCAACAATGTCAGATTGACTTTTCTGCACTGATTCCAAACACCCGTGTTGACACTTAAAAAAGACAAGATTCTTATTGGTCTAAATAATGTCTAAACTTGTTGACATTTACAAAAGACAAGTGGCAGACGAGCTGAAGACCAGTTTTCCACCCATCTCCGAGGGACAAGGAAGCAACTTGGACTCCACTGATCCAGCAAGCAGACAGTGAACCCGGATTGTTTCTAAAGAGACCTCAGCAGGTCTAAGGTGCTAGCCCTTAGCATCGCATGAGCCCAAAGGGATAGCCTCGCCTGAGAGGCTAAAATCACTCGACTTCGCCTTGAAGCCATTCAAAGCCTCGCCAGGAAGCTAATTCGCAACTTTGCCAAAGAGGACTTCCAGCTCCGCCAAAGGGTTTCTTTCGGACTTCGCCAGAAGCTGCCTCTAGCTCCGCTACGAGCTCAATGCGGACGGCTCCGCTATGAATCTGCCACGGTCAACCATTGACCAATCAAATCTCCGGATGAGATCGGATCCAATCAGATCAAATCTAATTAAGATTAAATCAGAGATCAAATTTGGCAGTTGATTGCCACGATCTCTTGACTCTTCTTAAAACGAGTAAGAAGATCAGGGGAAATCCTCCAACGATATGGAAAGGATCAAAACAGATCGAGAAGATCCACCGACCTGCCATTTCTAGCTTCGCAGAAGCTGATCCTAGCCTCGCAGCAAGGCTACTTTCCAGATTTAAACAGATTTGATTCAATCTGTTTCCATATCTTCAAGGGACGATTATACCCTTACTCTCCCTATAAATAACCCGCCAGGGGTACAAGGAGAGAAAAGAGGGGATCGAAGACGAAAAGAGGACTCCACAAGCAGAGGCTTCTTCATAAGCACCGTGCGCTCTCGAATTCAGAGACCTTTTAGAGAATTGCTTTCTCTAACCAGGGTGTTGATGCCCTAACATCGTCCTTCTTCTCAAGGAATCTCCGGAACCAGGCGAGAAGGAATTCCTTATTGAAGGCGATTTTGAGAAGTAGCAAGAGGGTTCTACCAACCTTCTGTTCTCTAATTCCCCGAACCAGGCGAGAAGGGAATCTCATCGCTCGCATCGTCAAAGGGACAAAGTGGTCGCGCGCTGACCAGACTCCTATCGGCACACTTCTCCAGAATCTTTGAAGAGATCTACTTGTAATCTTTTCAAGAATACTTGTAATTTAGCTCCTCAAACTCTTTTTTGTAAGTTTTTCCCCCTTTGCAAAATAATGGAAAACAAGATGGCGACTCCGTTGGGGATGAAATTCTCCACTGCCGAGAATCAAGTGTCGCAATGCGACGAACAGACCTTCGGGTCTAACTCTGAATTCAGAAAAGCCGGTGCAGCCAGAGCTTCTCTGGCTAAATCTTCAAGGAAAGTCTCTGCGGAGACTGAAAAGGTTCTCTACGAACCTACTGCGGTTATTTAGCGCAACAAGGAAGCACGTCCGCAGTCTGATTCCTTTACTTGTGAGAACTTGGTGGTTCAGTTCGATCAAGTAAGATTTGAAGAAGTCCTCTCTGGGGGTGGCCCAATGCTTCGAGCACGGAAGCATAGGAGGGTTTCCACGACCAAGGTTTCAAATCAGAAACCGGAAGCAGAATTTTGCCAACACCTCTCAGCCTCGTGTGTGGCTAATCAGGTTCCTTGCGAACCTAAGTCTCCTCTGTCAAGGCGGATATGGAAGCCTAAATAGAAGTCTCCGACCGAAGCTTCAGGCGTAGCTACGCCTAAACCGCGCCTCTCTCGCGAAGAAAAAGGTAAGATGCCTGTCTGCTCCAATCATAAAATCAAGACGGCAATCATACCGTCACCCAATTCAAGAGCAGCAATGCCTCGCGCCGGCCTCGTTCTCATGAGCGAAGCTACTGTACCACAGCGTACGCACAGGGTCCATGACCGCGAAGCCGAAGCCAAGGTACCATCTAAGGCTAATTACCTTCGCAGCAACATAGCGGGTAAAGCACCACAGCGTGCTCCGCTTTCCAGTACGTCAAGCACTAAGTTCGCGTCTGATGGCGAAGCTAGAACCAAAGCACTATTCAGTGCTAATCCCGTCTGCAGGGATAAAAGAAGCAGGACATCGCCCTATGTGCGATCCAAAAGAGCCTTTGCGCTCGATTGCAGGGACCCAACCGGGTCTGATCTGAGGAAATTGTTAGCGGATAAACAAACCTCTTCCCCCTGTTGTCAACAAGTGGGATGTCAACTTCTGACACTCCACTCGGTCCATTGCCGGCTGGGACCAATCCCCGCCATGCCTCCAGGTCGACGATCATTTTTGATCGACTATCGGTACAAGCCTCGATGAAGCAGCGCAGAAGGAGTATCTTGCGAGATCTCCCCTCCGCATCCGTCAACATGACTGGGAGAGGACGAGAGCTGCACAGGGGAAGACAAACATCTGACGACGCCCCCTACAGCTCCCCAGATCCAGACTACAGCTCAGGCTTAGGCGAAGTCTTGGTGCATGAGGAAGGTGTTTTTCGAAACACCAGATCCAGGGCGGCGATACCCTACACTTATGAACAGCCTTCTTCCTCGACGGCCCTACCCTCGTCACACCCCAGGAGATCACTCCAATCATCGGACGAAGAAGATGAAGATAGTAGGTATGCCTCTTCGGCGACAGTTAGCTCGGTGCGAACAGACAGAGCATCAGTCAATATGGCTGATAACGTCAACGACGATCTTCGTCGGCGCCTGGAAGCTCAGGAGCAAACTTTCAAGACTCAGCAAGAGGCTCTGGACAATATTCAACAGATGCTCGCTCAACTCCTCAATAACCGGAATAATAATGATGCCGGGAGCAATCACGATGAGGAGGAACATTTCAGCAATGAGCAGCCAAAGACGGAGAAATCCAAAGAGGGTTCTTCCTTAGACGCCGAAGTCCTTAAGGGCCTCCAAGCTCAAATTGCATCCCTAGCTCAGAGGGATGAATTAAAGAAGGTAGGGGCAGTCCGTCCTTATCCGCTAGAGTAGGGATTCGGTGCCATATCCACCGAAGTTCAAACCGCCAACGCTGCATACCTATGATGGAAAGAGCTCGCCAAATCAGCACATCTACTATTTCCGGTCTCATACTGGTAATGTTATAAGCAATGACGCCATCATGGCTAGGCTGTTCATTGGTACCTTAAAGGGGGTAGCATTTGACTGGTTCCAAGAGTCTCCCTCCGGGCTCTATCAACTCCTGAATCGACCTGAAAACTCGGTTCCTCTCTCGTTTCTATGAGGACGATACCGAAGTCACCATGGACAAGCTCCTCTCCACTGTGCAGAGGAAGGGCGAATCTGTCCGTGACTACATTGAACGGTTCAGAAACTTATCCTTGATGTGCCCAGCAGGGATGCCATTACCCATGCTCTTGCAGACATACAGACACAACTTCCTAGACCAAGTGGAAGTTCGCATGGGGCTGTTAAAGCCCACACTTGGAAAGAATTGGTCGAACAAGCTGAGATAGCCGAGAAGTCGGCTAAAAAGTTCGAACCATCCGCCCCTAGAGGCAAGTGGGGGATGAACAGCAAAGGGCGTAGCGACCTACCGCAATCTTCTCAAACTAAAGGCAAAGAGACTATGTCTGTGGAGTTATCCGGAGATGTGCAGTCGAAGGCCAAAAAGAGCGGCTTCAACAATCAGGAGCCTAAGTTCCCTCCAAAGCAGTACTCGTTCAAAGACGATCAGGTGGTCACCATATTCCATCTGCTCCACAAAGGGAACAAAATGAAGCTGCCAGATGCGCGGCGTCCCAATGAGATAGGGCGCACAAACGACCCTAAATACTGCCTCTACCACAGGATGGTCCACCATCCTACTGACAAGTGCTATGTCCTCAAGGATAGAATTCAAGCCTTGGTCGACGCTGGAGTCCTGACACTGAAGACGGAGCAGAAGAAAGTCACCGCCAATATGGTGACTCTTGAGTTCGGCAAAGCTCCGAAGGTCACAGTCCCTGACGGGACTTATGCAGCCCCTGCGCCACGGTTGGAAGTCAAGCATCCTCCAGCTATAGCTCAACATAATAAGGGTCTTGTTCCCTTAACATTGGAGACAGGAGAAGTCATGTGGATACATCCAGACCTCGTCCAAGACGTACAGCGGGATCCAAAGCAGCCCAATTCAAAGGGCAAGTCTTGCAATGTCATCTCCATCCTGCCAGACGACGGC
Source organism: Agave tequilana (assembly GCA_038442645.1). Taxonomy (NCBI): domain Eukaryota; kingdom Viridiplantae; phylum Streptophyta; class Magnoliopsida; order Asparagales; family Asparagaceae; genus Agave; species Agave tequilana. The sequence goes on from JAVJIF010023161.1 coordinate 59,740, forward strand.
AATCTTACATCGGCTTCCCTCAGTGATTCAGAAGGAGAAAAGCTTGCTTGCGCAGCGCAAGCCGATGCGCCTCAACAGACGGGCACCCGATCCGAAAAATCATACTTGAGGCAGTATGAAAAGTCTACTGACAAGATACAAAACAAACGACGTCAGTGCAAGTACCAGCATCCACTCCAATCCCAACCAAGGGAAAAGAGAGGTCTAGGGAGGTACGATTCGACCACGTGTTGAAGAAACCACCAGGCCAAGGGTTTGATACACCCTTTCGGTTTGACATATTGGCTCAGCTGGCCAATATCCCAGCTCGTATCACTATACACGAGCTCCTTCGCCTCTCAAAAGAAACAAGAGAAGCACTCAGGGATGCGCTAGCCAATTCAGAATCCTTTCTGACATGCATGCCTGAGATCCCTAACAACGACGTCCAGTCTCCTTGCCCGGAATGTCATCATGCACAATCAAAGGTGCCCGCTATTACCTTCACAGCGGAAGATATGCTTCTCAAAGACAACAAGCACGATCGACCTCTGTACTACACCGAATATATCGGTTCAACATGCATTGAGAGGGTACAAGTCGATCCGGGGTCTGCACTCAGCATCATCCCAAAAGGCTTCTCTACTTCCTCGGCATACTATTGTATAGGTTGTCCGCAACTACTACTACAATATACGGTTTCAACGCCGGAAGCAGTCATCCACTGGGGAAAATTCGACCCCGTTGCAGAATCGGGAGCCTGAAGTCAGAAGTGACATGCTATGTCATTGATGCTGACACATCATATAACCTGCTGATAGGACGACCATGGATCCATGCCAACTGGATCGTCCCTTCCACCCTCCATCAATGCTTCAAATATGTTGAAGATGATGCGACAGTACGAACTGTCTTTGCTGAGAGGCAACCATTCAAAGGGGTGGAAAACTACTTCACTGACGCTCTCATATATCAAGAGGCCAGTGGAGCACTCAAAGAACCGTTGCCGGACGATGAGGAAAGTGGCAACGAGGCGGATTCAGAATCCGAAACAGGCATGCCAGCCATTCTGATTGGTGAACCAATTACAGCATGTCTCAATAATCCCCTATGTAATACTCCTTCAGAGGATGAAGGTGAATGGGTAATTAATGATAATATCTCTTTTGATTATCCCGCGAGTGTTGGGCCATTTGAATCCATTACGGATAGCTCCCTACACATGCCTTTACATAAGCCAAGTGCGTCCAGTACGCCCATGGAATCCGCAGAAGGAGCCGTCTTGGTGATCCCGCCATCCAAAGAAGGTCAGTTACCGATAATCTTCGGTAGAACCCAACCGCGGGGACCTGCGGTCGCAGATTCAAGTTTAGACTCAGACACTCCACAATTCTTTCATTACGCGCGGCCAGCACGCCATATTATGAAGAAAATGGGGTACGACTTGAAGCATGGAGCAGGCCTGAATTTCAGAAAAGGAAGGCGCGGTTTGATGCGGAACTTTGTGCCTAAAGGGAAGCCTGCAAATTACTATGATAGTACACGCAGGGGGTTGGGATACGTTACACCCACATCGTCAGCAACCGTTCAAGTCAAAGACGATGAACCAATTCCATCACATTCAGCCTCGTCCTCCGAGTGGGACTCAGACATCAGTGTGGGAATGATGTTCGAAAACCTCACTGTTAATATGACCTCAAGCAGTCAATTGGAGCCCGCAGAAGCCACTGATGAGGAACCCATGGGCCAGCAATTAGACCTTCAATGGGAAAAACGATTCGAACTGCGCGAGCCACCCACTGAAGACAAGATGATGCAGGTCAACTTGGGTAGTCAAGACCATCCCAAACCCATCTTTATAAGTGAAAGCTTATCACTTATAGAAAGGGAAGAATTGATAATACTCGTAAAAGAGTATATAGATGTCTTCGCATGGAGTTACGAAGATATGCCCGGACTTGATCCACAGGTCGCTATGCACCGTCTAAACATCAAGCCTGACGTCAAGCCAGTCAAGCAGCAACAACGTCGGTTTCGCCCGAACATCATGGAAGCTATTGAAGCCGAAGTTCACAAGCTCATTGCATGTGGCTTCATCCGGGAGGAACAACATCCAGATTGGATGGCTAATATAGTCCCCGTCCTCAAGAAGAACGGAAAATACGGATCTGCATCGACTACCGTGACCTCAATACGGCTTGTCCCAAAGACGAATTCCCACTGCCCATCACCGATGTCATGATTGACAACACATGCGGGTTGAAAGGATGTCTTTCATGGACGGCTTTTCAGGGTACAACCAGATTAAGATGTATCCCGACGACGAGAAGCATACTTCGTTCCGAACACCATTGGGGGTATACTGCTACACTGTAATGCCCTTCGGACTGAAGAACGCCGGAGCAACCTACCAGCGGGCAATGAGTACGATCTTCCGCGATCATCTCCGAAAAACAGTGGAATGCTATGTCGACGACATTGCCGTCAAAAGCCGCAACAAGAATGAACCATCTTCGCGACCTGAGAACGATGTTCGACATAATGCGGGCTCATCAACTGAAAATAAATCGACAAAATCCTTCTTGGGAGTTTCGAGTGGCAAGTTCCTTGGGTTTATTGTCACATCAAAAGGAATTCATCTTGACCCAGACAAAGTCAAAGCCATCCAGAGCATGCATCCACCAAGGAATCTCAAAGAGCTCAGAGGCTTGCAAGGCAGGCTGGCCTATATCAGAAGATTCATCGCAAATCTCTCAGGCCGCTGTCAACCGTTCACCCGGCTCATGAAAAAGGGTGCTTCCTTCGTATGGGATCAAGCTTGCCAGGAAGCTTATGAAGACATCAAGAGGTACCTCACAAAACCTCCAGTCTTAGTGGCCCCTACATCAGGGAAGCCATTCTTGCTTTATGAAAGGCTATGGATTACTCCCTCGGTGCCCTCCTCGCTCAAAGGACGACAATGGCCACGAGCAGGCCATTTATTATCTGAGCAGAACTCTCATAGAAGCGGAATCTCGCTACAACCCTATCGAGAAAGAGTGTTTAGCTCTCGTCTTCGCTGTTCAGAAGACCCGACATTACTTGGTCGGCCAGACCATACATGTCATCTTCAGAGTAAACCCATTGCATCTTCTTATGACGAAGCCAGGATCACTGAATTCAAGATTGGCTAAGTGGGCACTTTTATTGTCTCAATACGACATGATCTTCACGCCCCAGAAGGCGGTTAAAGGCCAGGCCCTTACAGAATTCTTGGCTGCTCATCCAGTTCCGGAGCATTCAAAACTTCACGAAGACATCCCCGATGAGGTCTTCGAGTCTTATGCAACCTCAGAAGAGGAAGTGTGGCAGATGTTCTTTGATGGAGCATCCCGAGTGGGCCCTAAAGGCAAGATTATTGCCGGAGTCGGGGTTGTGTTTATCTCCCCACAGAATCATGTCCTGCCCAGAGCATTTTCTCTGACAGAATCATGCTCCAATATGTTGCAGAATATAATGCTCTGCTCATCGGTCTTCAACTCGCCCATGGAATGGGGGTACGCTACCTCGAAGCTTATGGCGATTCAAAACTGATCATCAATCAGGTTAAAGGGGAATACGAAGTCCGCCATGAGGACTTGGTGCCTTATTACCATACAGCCATCGAATTGGCTAACCTATTTGAAGGTTTCTACATCGGGCATGTGTCTCGATCTCAAAATACCAAGGCGGACGCCCTTACTGCATTAGCAACAACTCTAGCCTTACCAGTCGACACCGAGTATCACCTCACAGTCATAACTCGACATCTTGTATGCTCCAAGCACATACTAAGAACTCGAGAAGTCTATAATGTCTCCACGGATCTTGAACCAAGAGACTGGCGCTTTCCTCTCATCGACTATGCTTTGCACGGTCTGCTTCCAGACGATCCCAAGGAAGCGGCGCCCATCAGACGAAGGTCTCTCCGGTTCTATTACGATCCGACTTTGAAGACACTTTACCGTCGCTCATATGACGGTGTTCTCTCTCTGTTGCCTTTCCAATTCAGAGGCACAGGAAGCGCTCCAAGAAGCGCATGACGGCATTTGCGGAGCTCATCAGCCAGGTCCAAAGCTCAAAGACAGGTTGCACAGACTTGGATACTATTGGCCAACTATGATAGCCGATGCCATCCAATACGCACGAAGGTGTAAAGCATGCCAGATTCATGCGAATTTCATACACCAGCCTTCGGAGCTGCTCCACCCAACTGTTGCTTCATGGCCATTTGAAGCATGGGGAATCGACGTCGTAGGGCCAATTAGCCCTTCTTCGACAAAAGGTCACCGGTTTATCCTAGCAATAACCGACTACTTTTCAAAATGGGCGGAGGCTATACCACTGGTTGAAGTCAAAACCTCCAATGTGGTTCATTTATCAAGCACCATGTCATCCATCGATTTGGTGTACCTAGGCGGATCATCCACGACAACGGTCCCCAATTCATAATCAAGTATTCTATCGGTTCTGCGATAAATACCGAATTCAGAATGTGGCTTCAACTGCCTATAATCCTACCGCCAATGGCTTAGCGGAAGCATTCAACAAAATAATCATCAAGCTGCTCAAGAAATTCGTCTCCTCGAATAAGCGAGATTGGGACGAAAAGCTCGGTGAATGTCTTTGGGCCTACCAAACCACGGTGCGGACACCGACAGGCAATACGCCTTTTTCCCTGGTATATGGGTTCGAAGCAGTCCTCCCATTGGAAATCCAGATGCCATCGTTGCGTATAGCTCTGATTACCAAAACCACATCAGAGGACAATGATCGCCTACGCCTTCAAGAGCTCGAAGCTTTGGATGAAAAGCGACTACAAGCTCAGCAGCATATCGAGCTATATCAAGCTCGGATCTCAAAAGCTTTCAATAAGAAGGTCAAACAGAGAATCTTCCAGAAAGGAGACCTGGTCTTAGCCGTCAGACGACCGATGATTATGACGCACAAGACCAAAGGCAAATTTCAGCCTAAATGGGAAGGACCGTTTGTGATAGAAACAGTCTATTCAAACGGAGCATACCGCCTTATGACTTCAGATGGCGACCTACTCATGATGCCGATCAATGGCAAGTTCTTAAAGAAGTATTATCCTTAATCAAGGATCCTTCTCTTGATCAAGTTAACACTGCACCTCTGATCAAGATCTCCGTGCCCGAAGCACACACAAAGAGAGCCTTTCTCTTCCTCCAAGTGAGTCATACAGCCATAAACCAACAGGAACCTGGCCGTGCACCAGTTATCCTAAAGGAGAGTTAGGGTTATGCAGACATTAACCCGATAATCCAATATCCTTAACGATTAAGGATAGAGGAAAATGTTGGCCTGAAAGCCCAACATAAGTCCTCGACAACTCATCATGCTGAGGGGAAAAGCATGGCTAGCCCAATTCAAATGGTAGTTGGTAAAGGCATATCAAACCCGTTGACAGCTGGGGATTTGCTAAAAATCCTAAGGGACCGGTTCCCATTTGATTCCCTCTCCAAAATCACTTACCAATTCTCATCCATAGAATGGTAAGGCCACATATATTCCGCTGTTATGTTAACATTAAACCTATGACAGCAGTCCCCTCATTTCTCCTCGTGAGAACGAGACCTCCAAAGTCACTTACCAATTCTCATCCATAGAATGGTAAGACCGCATATACATTTCGTTGTTACGTTAACATTAAACCTATGACAGTGATTCCCTCGTTTCTCCCCGTAAAAACGAGATTTCTCCCAAATTTCACTACAATCTCGATACTCGTTGACATTTATAAAAGACGAGTATCACCAATTTTTGAGCTTGGTGGCGTCTCATCCGTTATGTCATTGCGACCTCTGAACCAGCAGACAGCTAAGTCTCAATTCCGAGCCCTGTTGACATTTACAAAAGACAGGTCTCGATACTTATTGACATTTACAAAAGATAAGTATCACCATTTTTGAGCTTGGTGGCGTCTCAATCGTTTATGTCATTGCGACCTCTGAACCAGCAGACAGCTAAGTCTCAATTCCGAGCCCTGTTGACATTTACAAAAGACAGGTCTCGATACTCGTTGACATTTACAAAAGACGAGTATCACCTATATTGAAGCTTGGTGGCTTCTCAACCAGTTATGTCATTGCGACCTCTGAACTGGCAGATAGCCAAGTTTCATCTACCATTGAGCTTAGTAGCGTCTCAACCGGTTATGTCATTGCGACCTCTGAACCAGCAGACAGCTAAGTCTCAATTCCGAGCCCTGTTGACATTTACAAAAGACAGGTCTCGATGCTCGTTGACATTTACAAAAGACGAGTATCACATATATTGAAGCTTGGTGGCTTCTCAACCAGTTATGTCATTGCGACCTCTGAACTGACAGATAGCCAAGTTTCATCTACCATTGAGCTTAGTAGCGTCTCAACCGGTTATGTTATTGCGACCTCTGAACCAGCAGACAGCTAAATCTCAACTTTGAGCCTGTTGACACTTACAAAAGACAGGACTCACCGATGCTTGCTGACATTTACAAAAGGCAAGTATCTCCCCTTCAGCCCCGCAAAGGGCTAACCTCGAGATTGCTGACGTCTTAATCGGTTATGTCATTGCGACCTCTGAACCGACGGATAGCCACGTCTCAAAGATTACGTCCTCAAGCAAGAACAAGATTGGAGATTCGACAGAAGCCAAAACAAAAGGAGAGAATTTCCATTAATTCTAAAAGATGGGGACACATGGAGGCACGTATACAATGACCTACAAGCGTATACTGTACGATCTGAGCCGCTCTCTGAGGGCGTTTAGCCTCGTCTTCCTATCATCAGCAGCCTGGGCAAGCGCTTGTGACCTCAGCTCAGCCTCATCAAAGTCCACCGCCTGGGCCAGACGAGCTTCAACTTCCGCCAAAGTTGCCCCTGTGACAACTCCTGCCGCGCAAGCTCCTCACTCTGAGCTTTGAGTTGTTCAAGCTGCGCAGTTTCCTCAAGACACACCACCGATCAAAGCAATTCAAAGTGTTTCGAAGCCTGAGTTATTGCAAACTCTCGAAAACTTTGAAGGGGGTCTTGTTGACACTTAAAAAAGACAAGATTCTTATTGGTCTAAACAATGTCTAAACTTGTTGACATTTATAAAAGAAAGTGGCAGACGAGCTGAAGACCAGTTTTCCACCCATCTCCGAGGGACAAGGAACAACTTGGACTCCACTGATCCAGCAAGCAGACAGTGAACCCGGATTGTTTCTAAACAGACCTCAGCAGGTCTATAGGTGCTAGCCCTTAGCATCACATGAGCCCAAAGGGATAGCCTCGCCTGAGAGGCTAACATCACTCGACTTCTCCTTGAAGCCATCCAAGCCTCGCCAGGAAGCTAATTTCGCAAACTTTGCCAAAGAGGACTTCCAGCTCCGCCAAAGGGTTTCTTTCGGGACTTCGCCAGAAGCTGCCTCTAGCTCCGCTACGAGCTCAATGCGGACGGCTCCGCTATGAATCTGCCACGGTCAACCTTTGACCAATCAAATCTCGGATGAGATCGGATCCAATCAGATCAAATCTAATTAAGATCAAACAGAGATCAAATTTGGCAGTTGATTGCCACGATCTCTTGACTCTTCTTAAAACGAGTAAGAAGATCAGGGGAAATCCTCCAACGATATGGAAAGGATCAAAACAGATAGAGAAGGTCCCACCGACCTGCCATTTCTAGCTTCGCAGAAGCTGATCCTAGCCTCGCAGCAAGGCTACTTTCCAGATTTTAAATAGATTTGATTCAATCTGTTTTCATATCTTCAAGGGACGATTATACCCTTGCTCTCCATATAAATAACCCGCCAGGGGTACAAGGAGAGAAAAGAGGGGATCGAAGACGAAAAGAGGACTCCACAAGCAGAGGCTTCTTCATAAGCACCGTGCGCTCTCAAATTCAGAGACCTTTTAGAGAATTGCTTTCTCTAACCAGGTGTTGATGCCCTAACATCGTCCTTCTTCTCAAGGAATCTCCGGAACCAGGCGAGAAGGAATTCCTTATTGAAGGCGATTTTGAGAAGTAGCAAGAGGGTTTTAACCAACCTTCTGTTTTCTAATTCCCCGAACCAGGCGAGAAGAGAATCTCATCGCTCGCATCGTCAAAGGGACAAAGTGGTCGCGCGCTGACCAGACTCCCTATCGGCACACTTCTCCAGAATCTCTGAGGAGATCTTCTTGTAATCTTTTTAAGAATACTTGTAATTTAGCTCCTCAAACTCTTTTTGTAAGTTTTCCCCTTTGCAAATATAATGGAAAACAACCCGCAACCACAGGGAAATGCAGAAGAAGATGGGGGAGTAGTCTCACCTTCAACATTACAGAGAGGGCACGAATCATCAACACCCGGGGAGCACGCGAGCTCCTCTCCCGTTGATCATGAGAGCTTCGCTTCGCTTCGCTTAGGAATCTCCACACAAAGTGAAGCACTCTTGACGGTAAGCCCCCACTGGGGGTCCCAGGGGCAGTGGCGTACACATAATTTTTATTCAGTAAGGACGGAAACAATCCCTAAGCTTATGATTTTCAAAACATAACATAGAAAAATCATTCCCGCATACTTGTTATTAACTCAATTACAAAAATTAGATTTTTTTTTTCAAGAATTATAGTTGAAATATCATACTCATAAATTAATCAAGAACATGAATATTAACTAATAAATTAATCTTAATTAATCAAGAATTGATCAAGAATTCCTACCAAAAGCATCTTAAGAATATGTCAAACATTTAAAGTGATTAAATCATAAAATCTATATATTAGAGTTGAAAGAAGAAAAATAAAAAAATGCATTCATATGATTGGAAAAAAAAAGAAATAATTTCTCAAATAATAATGAAAAAAGTATTTATCCAATTGCGCGAGGAGATCAACGCAGCTTCAGCAGCATCACCGTCCATCGACGATCGAATCTGAACAAATCGACCGTTAAATATAAAGAAATTAGGGGTTCCGTGAGTGAGAGAGAGAAGAGAGAGAGATCGTGATAATCGAAAGAAGGGGACTTGATGCGCCTTCGAGAAGGTGTGAATTTGGGAAGATTAGAGTTGAAATTCTTTAATATTTGAGGAGATTGGAGCTTTTTAGGATGTTGGTTTCTCTTTGAGGTCATCATCAAGAAGGTGTGAAATTGGGAAGATTAGAGTTGAATTCTTTAATATTTGAGGAGATTGGAGCTTTTTAGGAAGTTGGTTTCTCTTTGAGGTCATCATCATGCTTAAATCCCCAAAATTTGCCTCTCTTCTGGATAAAATCCGACTACATCTTGTTAATTTTAACAAAAACTCACCCCCACCTGCGTCCACCAATGTCAAGGGGCGTAGCCCTCAGAATATTTTTTTTTTTTTAGATTGATCTTTTACAGATCTCATTTGTTCATGCTCGTGATGAGCTTTATTTGTGTTTGTGATCGATGTGATAAAATAGATGTGGAAAACATTGGGGATCATTCGATGTCGATGAGTGAGGTTTGTTGATGATGGCGATGCTGATATAAGGACTGCGACTCATGATTGTAATTTTCTGTGAACACTGCATCAAAACTTTTATTAGAAGACTGTGACTATGATCACGATTTTTTAGTAATTGAAAATTAGGTTATTTTGCGAGGACTGTAATCATTGTCGCAATACTTTTATTAATTGAAAATTAGAACATTTTACGAGGATTGCGATCATTGTCGCAGTCTCAATATAAACTAGGAAATTATTCTTTTTAGAACTGCAAATTACAATCGTAATCCTAATAAAGAAGAATGTGATCATGGTCGTAGTCCTATAAAGACTCAAAAAGCAATCATGATCGCAGTTTCTAAGGTCGTAGTCTTATAAAAACTTAGAAACATGATATTTTTATGAGAACTGTGATTATGATCAAAATCCTAATAAATAGCAGAAACATTTGTGAGGAGTCAGATCATAATCGCAATCTCAGTTTAATACTGCGTAATAGTATTAAGTTTTTTCATCACGTGGGGACTCTTTTTTTTTTCAAAAAAGTGATTGAAGCGAATAAAATTTTTGTGAGAGTGAGTTTTTTAGTAATTATGATTTAACATAAGTGACTGAAACAAAAGTCATGCATATAAATTAAATTATATATATACTGACAATCCAAACCTCATACTAATAATTTTACATTCAAGGTCATACTAATAATTTACATTCAAGGGTAAAAAAGAAAAAAGAAAAAGGGCAAACCTCTCCTGGTAAAATACCAAACAGGAGACTAAAACTAGACTTAAAAAATAAAGAAAGAAAGGGCAAAAGTCAAAAAGTGAACCAATTACCACCACCACCGCCCACACTTGTTGAGATCTGAACAGACCAGATCTAGAAGGGTTATGACTCCGGCTGAGCCCGTTCACACTGGAGAATAACCCAACAAGGTCCTGCCGGTACGGCAGAAACGACTTCCGGCCCTCACCACTCCCCACTTCCTGGCCTTTGCGCTGCCCGCGCCCGTAGTGCGCCGTCGTCATCCGCTGCTGCGCCGTCACCACATCCACCTCGTCGTCGACTTCCCTGATAATTTCTTCCCTTTGTTACCACCACTGTTGTTTTTCTCTATTTTCTTTGCTTCTTTCTCCTGGATCGGGATGAAGACAAACTTCTCTTTGCCGTCGCTGTGGCTCCTTCCGACGACCAAATCCCTCAGCCTCCACCTCAGCGACGGCGACGACCCCGTGGAGCTGCTCTTTTTGCACCGATCTTTTTTGTCGGCGGGGTCCAGACGCAGTAGGTCCCCGGCGCGATCCCGTCGAGCTCTTCCAACGACGAGGACGAGGAGGAGGCGGACGATGAAGTGGAGGAGAATGAAGCCTGCTCTTTCTCCTCTTCGATGAAGAGGCGGCGTAGGGGAGGCGGATCGATTTGGATTCCCTTTTCCTCTGCCTCCTTTTTGTGGTGTTCGGCGTCGGGATCGAGATCGAGATTGAGGAGGAGATCGCGGTTGAAGATGGGGTAGAAGGGGCGGATCTTGCCATCGGAGAAGATGTCGTCTGCAGCGATCGGGGGCGGGCTTCGGGAATGCGGATGAAGGAGAACTCGAAATCATCGTCGTCGCTGTCGTCGTCGCTATGGCGGGAATCATCGTGGCGGGCGGCGGAGATTCTCTCAGAGGAGTCCATCTGGATGAGGCGGAAACTGGGAGAATCCTTGTCGTTGGATTTTGTTGTTCTTGATCTTGATGATGATGATTTTCTTCTTCTCTTTCTCTCTCTGCATCTCTCTCTTCTTGTTTTTTTTTTTTTCCCCTTTTTTGTTTGTTGTGGGATTGGGAATGGATTGGATTAATTGGGGATAAAATATGAATAAGGAAAATAGAGAGAGAGAGAGGGGGGGGCGTAGGTAGAGTGAGTGGGGTTGTAATGGCATGGCATGGGAAAATTGGTGGAGATGGGGGGCGGCGCTAATAAAGAAAGGGGGCGGGGTTTTCAAGGGCACCGCGTCTGACACGGAAACCGCCACGAAACGCATGACGACGCCACACCACCCTCCACAAATCATGGGATCGCGGGGGGTACCATTTTTTGCATATTGAACCTTCCAAAAAAAAATTATTAGGAGCAATAATTTTGTTTGTATATTCGACGGTACACATCAAGAATCTTTAGCTATTCTATCTTTTGGAATAACTATAATTCCTTTCTAGACTGCAAAATATAGTTCAGTATAATTTATTTTTTTTTTATATTTTAGCAAGAAGAATTTGGAGAACCAAAGAAATAAAGAAAGTTAGAATAACCCTACCGCCATATACTAATCCCATCCCATTATTCTAATATTCATATTTGGTTTAACGAATAATAAAAAATGAATATGGAACAGAGTTAAAAGTTGCATGTGAATATTCTGTACACACCTATCAATTTTAAATAAGTCACAATTTCATGTGAACTAATTCAAATATTAAGATAACCTTTATTTGCTTCATAAAAAAAAATAATTAGACTTATGTGGACTAAGAAGCACATATATATTTTATTATATATAAACCAAATAATTTAAATTAACCAAATACACATATATTCTAACATTCTAATCATATATTTAATATATGAATTGTATTATATATAAGGGTTTTGTGTGAAAAATGTGGAACTGATGACGTAAGCGATGGGTATGGCCTTGGGGGGAGGTCATCCATCAGGTTTAATAAAGAATCGACACGTGTCCATCCAGAAGGCTGGGGCGGCTGTTTCTTCTAGAACATCCAGATTGACTTTAT
>JAVJIF010023162.1:0-80952 GCA_038442645.1 Agave tequilana
TTTGGAGAAGATGATTTTTAGGAAATGCTTGGAGAGTAGTTTTGTTGTGATTTAATGATGAAAAAGATTCGGGCTCGCTAATCTTCAACTCAACTACTTAATTTTCTCAAGAAAGTTTTAATGCCTCACTCTAGTCATCGGCAAAACACAAGTCTCCTTTGAGTGTTCAAGTAAACAAATAAGATGGTTTATTTTAATGATTGAGAACTTTTCTTTACACAATTTAAAAATAGAATGTTAAACTATTAAGCGAGGAAGTAAGTATGGAATAAAAACTATTTAGAAATAGTTGTGTTTTTAATAAATGTTTAAAGTTTAAGACCCATCCTCATGTGCCTTCAAGAATAGAGCTTGACAAGCATACCAATGATTCAAGTGGGTTTGCTTTCATGAAAACTAATCAAGAGAAGAGGGACAGAAGAGATAGATTAGCGAGCCCAGAAAAAATTCTTAGCTACTCATGATCGATGTAGAACAATGCATATAAAATAATGTAACATACCAGATAGTTTGGAGAAGAGGAAGATCTTGAATCTTTATTGATGTCACTTCAATGTCGGATTACAATCACTCTTTCTCTCTCTCATTTATTTCTGAACTGAACTAAAAATAAAAATGAGATACAACTTCTCATAAACTATCTAACAATGATCCTAATCCTAAAAATAAAGCTAAAAGTTAAACTAGTCTTCGGTCCCTTCTTCAGTAAACTCCCTGCCTTTTAGGCAAAAACCCAGAGGGGAGAGGAGTGAGGAGATAAGGGGAGAAAATGCTCCCCTTATCTCCACCACTTGGCCGCGTTTTCGCGGCCTAGATGTGGCCATTTAGCCACATCCAGGGGGAGATATTGAAAGCATGTGATTTCATCCCCTTTGGTCCGGCTGGATTTGCTGTTGGTCTCTGGTTCTGATCTAATCTTCAGTGATCCTCAAGCTAACTGATTTAGATTCGTATAAATCCTGAATCAACCGATTTATTTGATTTGATCCTCCCTGATATACATTGATCTTCAGCTAGAATCATCTATATCCTCCTGAATATTCATCCCTCTTTAATTAAGATTTAAATCAGAATTAAAGCGGGCTTTTGGGCTCAATTTTCTTCCATCTCCATTAGTAATGGGCCTGTATGTTATTATATAAAATAAGACTAAATAACATAGCTACTTTGATAATAAATATAAGAATGTGACAATATATATACAATATCAGTGACCGATCACACCCCTACACTTATCTTTTACTCGCCCTCGAGAAAACATCCAAACTAATCCTAAGAAATTATTTGGACCACTTTCGCATGTCACTCGATTGCACTGAGCACGTGCAACAAGCCGTTAAACCTCTAGGTTACTCCTAGAGGACGAGTTTTGTCTCCTGAGGGTTTTTAGTGGATTACACCTACAAAATCCATAACGAAAGAGAAAAGTTTAGTATTCTCGAAAAGCAGTTTGAAAAGAGAGAAAATATTTGAGGTATTATTGTAAGAGTTCAAGTAACATATAAGTTATAGAAAAATCAAATTTTCATTCCTAAACTTTTTCTTTATTCAAAAATGTTTTATCAATCAGAGTAAGGAGTCAAATTGTATTTCTCATCTAGTCTATTACTTTACCCTAAGTCATATGCACCTTTGTGACCGTGAAATTTTGATAAAGGTTCTTTAACTTTAACTTTTATACCTTATTTATTTATATTTTTGGTGGTAATATTCCTTAGTTCTTTAGGCTTTTTAATCTGCCAATATAACGAGCCTTTAGTCGGTGACACCCAAACCGGACAGTCTTAGGGCACTGGTGAGAAAACACTCCAAGGACTTAAGCACTCGAGCAAACAAGGCCACAAAATTAAGAAAATTTATTTATAAAAATACCCTTTTTAGGCGTGAATATTTATGCTTTATGAGGCACAAGTACCCAGCTCAATCAGAGGATATATATATATATATATATATATATATATATTTTTTTTTCATTCTTTTTTTTTTATATAAGGCATAAGAATCTTTGTTTTTTTGAACCTTAAGTGTGTAAATATATAAAGTGTGCATATTTCGTCTAGGTAAAGATCAAGATTAAATCACTTTTCTAAATTTTCTTCCTAACCCTAGAAATCAAACAAGTCCTTATTTTGAAAAAGTATAAGAAATCCTAATTATGATACTCCTATTCTTAAAATTGACTTAATTTCTTACAAAAAATAAGTTAAAATATTGTTCTTTTTTTTCAAAAGTTTTTTAATTTTATATATATATATATAATATTTATATTTTTTTAAAGTTATGTTAATCATGTTAGAACCTTCCCCCACACCTATCACATGCATTGTCCCTAATGTATGAAAGAAATGTATAAATGCATGAAATGAATGTAAAAGAGGTAAAGTTACCGATACACTGGGTCAAAAAGACCCATAGCCGTTTCGTTTACCAGCACCGATTCCAAGAAAGGTTTAAGGCGTTGACCATTTACCTTAATGTCATTCCCAGTTTTGGTGTCACTAATCTCTACAGCACCATATGGAAAGGGATTTAACAACGAATGGCCCAGTCCATCTTGATTTTAGCTTTTCCATGGACAAATGTTTTCCTTATGATATGTTTATCATGAAAATCTTAGCTCTCTCTTTTGTGATCTTTGTATTTTCATAGGCCTCATTTCTCAACTCCTCTAATTCGAAAATTTGTAATTTTCGAAGGTCACCGGTCTTGTTCAAATTGAAATTTAGCTGCTTTATTGCCCATAAGGCCCGGTGCTCTAACTCAACAGGTAGATGGCAAGCCACCCAAAGACTAACCTATAAGGAGACATTCCTGAAATCGCTTTGAAAGTGGTCCTGTAAGCTCATAGGCAATCTACAAGTTTAGTGGACCAATTTTTCTGGGGCTCACAGTCTTCTTCAAGATAAGATTGATTTGTGTATTAAGACCTCCACTAGCCCACTGGTTTGAGGATGATAAGGTGTGGACAACTTGTGAGTTATTGCATACTTTCACATAAGAGCTTCAAAGGATCTATTACAAAAGTGAGTTTCATTATCACTGATGATAGCACGAGGGGTTCCGAAGCGCGAGAAAATGTTCTCTTTCAAAACTTTATGACAACTTTGTTATCATTAGTTTTACTTGGATGGCTTCTACCCACTTGGACACATAGTCCATAACAACCAATATGTATTAGTTTCCAAATGAATTAGGAAATGGACCCAAAAGTCGATGCCCCAAACATTAAAGAGTTCTATTTCAAGAATTAAGTTGAGGGGCATCATATCTCGTTTCGAGATCCTTCCTACCATTTGGCACCTAGGGCACGTCTTGCAAAATTCATAAGCATCTTTGAACAAAGTGGGCCAATAGAACCCACTTTGTAGCACCTTTTCAGCAGTCTTGCGAGGACCAAGTGTCCACCACATGCAAGCTCGTGACAGAAGAACAAAACACTCTTAATTTTTTTCGTCGGGAATGCATCTCCTAATGATTTGGTCAGAACAGTACTTAAAAAGATACGGTTCCTCCCAAAAGAAATACCGGGCTTGAGATAAGAGATACATCATTTTTAGACCATTAGATGGAGTTTGGTTTGTGACTAAGTAATTCACTATTTCAGCAAACCAAGGTTCCCTAAAGACAGCTAAGAGTTTTTCATCGAAAAAGTCATCATTTATGGGCAATTTGTTGCATGGAGAGTTTGGAATACGCGAGAGATGGTCAGCAATGATATTTTCTACGCCTTTGTTATCTCGAATCTCGAGATCAAATTCTTAAAGAAGGAGGATCCAACGAATGAGTCGGGCATTGGCATCTTTCTTCATCATAAGGTATCAGAATGATCAGTAAAAATTATGGTTTTGGACCCTAGTATGTAGGGACGAAATTTCTCTAAAGCAAACACTACTGCCAAGAATTCCTTCTCAGTCGTAGTGTAGTTCATTTGAGCATCGTTGTGAGCCCTATCAGAGTAGTAAATCACGTGCTGCTTGTTATCAATGCGCTATCCTAGGACAGCGTCTATGGCAAAATCAGAAGCGTCACACATGATTTCGAATGGCTTAGACCAATCCGGTGCAGATATGATTGACGCAAAAATAAGCTCTTTCTTAAGTTTCTCCTAAGAATTTATACATCATCATCAAAAGTGAAGGATATATCCTTAATTAAAAGATTAGTCAAGGGTCTAACAATCTTTCTAAAGTTTTTGATAAATCTTCGGTAGAAATCGGCTTGTTCTAAGAAGGAACGAATATCCTTCACGCATTTGGGATGGGAAGCTTAGCTATAATCTCAATCTTGGCTTTATTCACTTCAATTCCTTTCTTAGAGATTCATGACCTAAGACAATTCCATGTCTTACCATGAAGTAACATTTCTCCTAGTTAAGTGTCAGATTTTTCTCAGCACAACTTTGGAAGACAAGTTCTAGATGGTAAAGACATTGAGTGAATGAATCGCCGTAGATGGAGAAATCATCCATGAAGATTTCTAAAATTATTCTGCCATATCAAAAAAAAAGACTCAACATGCAACGTTGAAACGTTGCTGGGGCATTGCACAAGCCGAAAGGCATTCGACAATAAGTAAATGTTCCAATGGACATGTGTAAGTAGTCTTTTCTTGTTCCTCCAGAGCAATGAGAATCTGATTATACCCTGAGTAATCGTCCAAGAAACAGTAATACTTGTGGCTAGCCAAACGTTCAAGCATTTGATCAATGAAGGAAAGTGAGAAATGGTCCTTACGAGTTGCTGCATTAAGCTTCCTATAGTCGATGCAAATTCAAATTTTCGTGGGAAGTCGAGTTTGGACCAACTCTTTGTTCTCATTTTCCACTACGGTGAAACCAGATTTCTTAGGAACCGCGTGGACATGACTGACCCATTTACTATCAGAAATGGGATAGATTATCCCATTGTCTAAGAGTTTCACAATTTCAGCATGAGCAACATCTTGCATTATAAGGTTTAACCTACGCTGCGAGTCTCTTTTCGGTGTCGCTTCTTCATTGAGATGAATGCGATATTGAACCATGGTTGGACTCAATCCTTTTATATTGGTCATAGTCCAACCAATGGCTTTCCTATGTTTTTAAGAATTATTTTAAGATTCTCTTCTTACTCGTCATTTAAATAGGAGGCGATTTTGATAGGAAAGTCTCTTGTTCGCCTAGATACACCTACTTGAGATACGCAGGTAAGGCGTTCAACTCTAAGGAAAGAGAAGGCTCACTGGAAAGAGGAGTCAAGTTTATTGGCTCCATATTTGGTGAAATAGGGTTCGAGGCCTAATTCACAGCAGACTCGATAATCTGATCAAGCTTAAGTCTTCAGACTCTAACTCGAAGTCACAATCAGTTTCTAATTCCAATTCTTCTCTATGTTCACTTGTTAAGTTCGCAATGAGGATGACTTCAAATGTTTGATCCTCAACATCACGGGGTTATTTTCCTAAGTTTAAGACATTAAATTTTCTAGTCATATCCCCAAAGGTTAACCTCATGGACCCATTCCTACAGTTGATAATAGCGTTGGCAGTAGGAAGGACTGGGCGCCCTAGGATAACAGGAGTCTGAGCCCTAGGATTGGACACAGGTTGTGTCTCAAGAACTATAAAATCAATGGAGTAGATAAACTCCCTGACCTAGATAAGGACATCATTAATTTTCCTCTTGAAAACTTTCACTGAACGGTCAGCCAGTTAGATTGTGACTCGAGTTAGACTAAGATCGTCCAACCTGAATTGTTGATAAACTGAGAAGGGGAGCAAGTTGACACTTGCCCCCAAGTCAAGAAGTGCACGACTAATCTCGGTTTGTCCTATAGGGCAGGCAATGATAGGACAACCCGGATCCTTGTACTTGACAGGGATTGGACTTGACAGTAGCTCACTAATATTAGTGGCTAAAAAGACTTTCTTGGGTACATTAGTCTTTCTCTTCTTGGTGTACATGTCCTTAAGAAATTTTGCATAGGACGAGACTTGTTGGATGGCATCAAGAAGTGGCACATTTTTCTTCACTTGATTGAAGATCTCAATTATTTTTATCCATGTGTGGATTGTGCTTGTTGTTTTTCAGCCTATTAGGAAATGGTACTATAGGCTTGTGCACCTGACTGGTTGACTTATCCTTTTTAGATTCATCAGATTTGGAAGGATTGAGACTAGATGAGGTAGATGCTTGTGTGTGGTTGTGCTGAATGTAATTGGATGGTATTGACACTTGATTATCAACTTTCTTTCCCGACCTCAATGTATGAACAACATTACATTGATTCAACGGTTGATCCTCAGCCAAATGGGCTTGTTGGGAATTCCTAGGATTCGTTACTGGCTGACTGGGCAAGGTACCCTTTAACCTTTCATTCTGTGAATTAGCTAATTGGCTCATTTGAACCTCTAACCTCTGTATTTTGCATGAGGGACTCTTGGTTCTTCATGTACCTTTCTATATTTTTCTCAAAATTAGTCATTCTCTTCTCAAGTGGAGAATTTTGGAAAGAAGATTGTGGAGCTTGGTTGAGAAAGTTTTGTTGATAATTTGAAAATTGGGTTGATGATTGGAAGAATTATTGAAATGTTGGAAGTGGTTTAGATGGTTTGACCGTGAGTGATCATTGTTGTTTTGGCTCCATGAGAAATTCGGGTGATTTCTCCAGTCAGGATTGTACGTTTGTGCGTAAGTATTATTGTTAGGCTTTCAAAAAGCCGCATTCATTGGTTTAGGAAATTGTTCCTGAGCTTGTAACGCTGGACACTCCTCAAACATATGATTCATGCCTTGACAGTAAGTACAGCCCAAAGTTAGAAATTGTTTGGGCTGACTTGTTTAACTGGACTTGGCTCCTTAGTTTTTAAAGTTTTCAGTCTTCTTACTAGGTTTGCTATTCTAGCCTCGACAGTTATAGATGATTCAATTGAATGGAGACCTCTTTTTGAAGAGATAGAGTTTGAATTCCTAGAGTTTTTATTAGTCGATTCCCATTGGATGGTCTTTTCAGGTAGATTCTCATATAAATCCCATCCTTCATTCTCATCCTTTTGCAAAATCTCCCTTGGCACATGGTTCCTAAGAGGGTCTTGGTCGAGTAGTCTAATCCATCATAGAGAATTTAGCATTGTCGCCACTTCTCTATTCCATGATGAGGACATTGGACAAGGAGGTCTTTGAAACGTTCAAAATACCTCCAAATGGTTCATCAGGTTCTTACTTGAACTGCATAGTGTTTTTTTTTTCTAATGAGAGCAGTCTTGTGAATTGGATAGAATTTCTTCAAGAAGACCTTGATGAAATCATCCCACGATGTGATGGAACCGACTGCTAAGCTGTATGCCATTTCTTTGCTAAGTTCTTAAGAGCAAATAGGACAAATCTCAACCTAATAGCATCGTCTACAAGGTGTGAGATTTTCATCATTAAGCATACTTCCTCAAATTCTCTTATGAAGAAATATGCATTTTTAGACTCTAAGCGATGAAACTTAGGGAGTGTGTTGATGAACTGAGGCTTGAGCTCAAAGTTGTGTTCACCAATCGATGGAAGTTGGATGCAAGATGAAAGTGTGGTTCTAATGGGATAGAACCTATCCTACAAAGATGTCGGTTGAGTCATAACTGGATCTGGTTTGGATTCTTACTTAGGTGGTGATATATTTCTAGTTAACCTAGATGTGTTTGGGTCTCTCGACCACGATTGCATATACAGACACTCCCATAAACAAGTTTACCAATAGTCAACGAGAAAAAGCAACCAAGCCTAGTCTAAGGTAAACCTTGGACCTAGACAACTCCTAACTGATTGATTGTTCACAGGAGGTATAATACAGACTCTGACCATAAGAAACTCAGTGATCGGCAAAAAGCAAGCACAAGAATAAGTAAAAAGAGTGTGGGTCGATGTTACTGCTTTGCGATTCTCCGTAGTAGTGAAGTGGCTATACGGGTCATATCCAAAAGCAGGGAGAGCGATGAAAGCTTGATGCGGCTTCTTTGTTCAAGAAAAGAGAAAGTTCTTTGTTTCAAATAAAGAATTGGAAAATGAAAACAAGTTGGTTTCAGGAATTGTTTTAGAATGGTTTGGTGGTTTGTAAAATTGGATTTTCTTAATGGTAAAAACGCATGGCTAACTTGCTACTAAGTGCTTCGACTAATTCCTAACTTCTTGAAGATGTAGCCTCATGATGGATCATAGGCAAGCATACTGAAAACACCTAGAGGGGGGGTGAATAGGTGTAAATGCTAATCTAATAATCTTTTTAAAACAAGTATGAATGAATGATGCAACGATCACTCAAAACAAGACTAAGAGCCGACTACCCGGTGAAGGGCTCTGAACTCCTTCCTCGTGATTCCTCTAGATATGAGTTTGAGGTGCGTATTGCAATCTTGTTGTTTGAGAAATGATCGACAATGTAGCAAGAAATGAATTGGAAGCAATAATGAAGTGCACACAAGATATATCACAATGTATGAAAGAATAGCAATATCAAAAGCAAGAAAGTAAGAGCAATAGATAGCAAAGAGAAAATCAATCGCAACACAAAGTATTTGTTTCGAGGTTCAAGCCACCGCTCTACTCCCCGCCTTCACCGCCGTGAAGGGTTTCCACTATCCACCGAGGACTTTATAAGGTCTACGAAGACCGGAGTACCAAACTCCACCACTTACAATCCTCTACCGAAGAGGTATCTCAACAAGAACAAGAAGAAGGAACAAGTAGCCAAGTGATCACCAAAAGGATCACACTTCTTACAAACTTCTTTTTACAACTTCCTTATAGAATGAGGATGGAATTTTTGGCTCTAGAAGTGTAGTGAGAAAAACAAACTCAGTTGTAAATGAATTTTGCTTGAAAACACAACTGAAAAACAAAAGCCAAGAATGCACTAGAGAAGAGAGCTTTGAAAACTTTTCTTTCTTTTTCAAACTTGAAAACTTGGTATTTTTCTTAGTATTTTTGCAAGAGACCAACCCTCTCTATTTATAGGGAGAGGAGGGGATAAAAACATGGTTTAATTAAGTTTATTTGATCAGAAAATAATCCCCAAAAGCTCAGAAAAACTCTACCACAAAACAGGGTGAAAATCAGAATTCAGATTTTCACCAAAGAGGAAGAGCTGTTGGGGCTCAGACAGGCTATCAGTCGACCGGCCCGGTCGACCGTTAGCCCATATGGCAGATAGCCGTTGGGCCCGGTCGACCGATACGGTCGACCGTTCTCAAAGGCAAAACACAGTTTTGTATGGGCGGTCGGCCGGTCGGCCGACCGACAAAAAACAGAGAGCAAACTGTTTTCGGTCGGTCGACCGGTCGGTCGACTGACAGACGTGCACAAGCGTGCACGTCCTGGACACAGGACCCGGCCGACCGTCCTGGCCTGAAACAGAAAACAAAGTGGAAAAATTCAGGACTTGGAAAATTTTCAAAATAATTTTGTAGGGATATATGACTAAGTATCATGCTAGAAAGATAGATATACATGATATAAAATTTTGTAAAAATTTGAGACATGTATATTTATCAAGGCATGAACTTAAAACAAATATCAAAAATAAAAACTGTATTTTGAAGGATGTGTGTGTGTAGAGCCAATTTTCCACAACCTCAAACTTTAACAAACTAATTCTTACATAGGTTCTAGGTGACTACAAAGTCTTCAAGTGGGCTTCTCCATATGATCTTGCAAAACTTGATTCTTGAACCCGAAATGAACCGACTTGAGTCAAAACAACCTTCCTTTAGGGAAGAAAACTCCATGAATCTTTTAGAATCCTGAAACACACTTAAACAATAAACATGATTAGTACAAATAACTATATATGTTTTGGAATCATCAAAACTCAATAAACCGGGTGATTGTAACCTTGGGCCAACACATACCCCTTATGCATAGGAACTATTCACATTGAAATCGAGTGAAAGTTCTTCCTATAACTTAGCTTAACACGGTAAAAACTTGAACATTCCCTTATCAAGCTCCAATTGAAGGCGAGAATAGGGAAAGACACAAGTGTGTTGGTCCCGAGATGATGCAAATTGTTGGATCTAATATACACGTCAACACTCAACAAAGATATTAGGGTTATAGAAATAACACTTGCAAATAAGGAAAATAAATCTCAGAAAAAGATAAGCAAACACAAACACAAGAGATTTACCTACATCCAGTCCCCAAGCCACCCGCTTGAGATTTTCCTTTATCCTTGACTTTGTACACCCAAAATCAATACCTTGTATCCCACTCGACAAATCTTCTTTACCAAATGTATACAACTCTTCTTATAACCAAGAAGACCACAACACCTTGTGCAAACTCTCTTCAACCCGAAGACGCTCTTGTACAATGCTTCCTTTGAGATTACAAATGATTCTATAAGCCTTGAATCTGTATGTGATCGTGGACAAGGGCTATTATAGGTGGACTTTCAGAAATCTTCACTTTGGAGTAGGAATTTGGTGAAGAAACAGAAAGTGGGAACAGTTTTCAGAGAACCATAATTTTGACAGAGTTTTGGTCAGAAAACAATTGATATTAATTTGTATTTTAAACCTAAGATAACAACCTTATTTATAACTGAACTCTATGGTTAGTTAGGGTAGTTATTAGGACCATTTTGAATGTTTAAACGTTGGATAACGTTGAAGGAAATACCAGAAAATAGAAACTGTCCAACAGTCAGAAACTGCCATTAGTCGACTTGAGATATGAGGTTAGTCGACTAAGTTAGGCAATTTACACTGGGTTAGTCGACTATAATTGGAACCAAGTCGACTAGGTCAAGTTGAAATCAAAAGACAAGTTTCTGAAAACTGAAACTGGTCGACCAGAGGGAACTATAAGTCGACTATACAAGTCTATTAGTCGACTATATAAACTGTTAAGTCGACTAATAGTGACAAACAGAGAGTTGGGATCTTCAGGACAAAAGCTAGTCGACTAGGGAAATATACAAGTCGACTATACCATGTATAAGTCGACTACAGAAAGCTATAAGTCGACTAATAGGCTATGATGTCTGTGTGTGTTTCAAGGTTTTTTAACATGCTATCAACAATTACAATACACATCATTATCAACTCTCTTTGGGAAGTCTTGATCATGAAGAACTCTTGAATAGGCTTGTAATAGATCTCCAAATGATATGGCTTCACAAATGTCTCATCAAAAGTAAGTTCCAACATTCTCCCCCTTTTTGATGATGACACTTTGTGTGCACAAATGCTCCCCCTACAGAAAATAAGTTATATGTTCTCCCCTGCAGAAAATAGGTTATGACAGATATAGAAATACTTGTGTTCTCCCCCTACAACAAATATATCATAACATGTATATATATGATAAATATTTGAAGTATTGTCTTTATCAAACTTCTTATATGGTACCTGTAAGATAAAATGATTGAGGCGAAACCTGCACGCAAAATACGAGATTATAGAACTAAAAAAGAAAACGTGCAAGTGCTCAATTCTTACCGCTATAGCAAGTGGCTATGCGGGTCGTGATCCACAAGGAGGGTTTTGTGATAGAAGCGTTTACGTTCTTTATTGAAATCGTTAAGAAAACAAAACGATAGTTCTTCTCTGTTTTTAAGTTAACAAAAAGAAAAAGAAGTAATAGTTAAAGTTAAGAAGAAAGTGAGAGATGAAGAAGGTGGAAAAAATCAGAAAACGGCGAAAGAAAGCGACTATGTACAAGTGAGTCGAAAGAGAATGATTTGGAAGAGGTGGTTGGTGATCTAAACTAAGAAATAAATGAAAAGAAAGAAAGAAGAGTGAAGAATACTTACCTAGATTGATTGATGACTTACTTGGAAACCTTTGCTTGTTCTACCTTTGCTTTGGAGGCGTTCAACGCATAGATCATAAGCTCGAGCTCAGTCCCTGTTCGCATTATATCATCAAGTCTAGCACAAGCATGAAGTGATACGTTTTGAGGAGGAGAACGTCTTCATGAACTATCGTTGGCACTCTCATAACATCGGTGTACTTGTGCTTTGGAATTCACTTGTAAACTCAACAAAAACAACGAGGTAAAGTAGAAGAGGAAACGAAAACAAAAGAAAATGAAAGTAAAGAAGAACATAAACAATTGTTACCTTTATTGCTTGAAACTATGGAAGAAAGGAGAGGATACATCGGTGTCACTCTCAACATATGCCTCTCTCTCTTACTTACATGAGTCATCATCTAACCTAAGCTACATACAAGTTACATAAAAAGAAAAACCTAAACTACAAAATGGAAAACTAGTCTAAACCTATCTCTGCATGGTCGTCCCATTTTGCGTGCAAAGACTGCCCTTTTATAGGCATAACCCACACGAGGGGGATCCCGGGAGATTGGGGAGCAAACGCTCCCCCTAACTCCCCAACAATGCCGCGGAAACGCGGCTAGGGCCGCGTTTCCGCGGCCAGGGTGTGGCCAGGTGGCCACACCCTGTTGGTGGGTCGCCCAGGTATTCCCCTCTGCTTTTATCTTGAGTTGGTTTCTTCGTTTGAGTCCCGGATTCTGACGAAATGGCCTTGGATTCTTGGCTTTAACCGATCAATTCTGAGAGGATTCTTCTCAACCGGTTTTCAACCTTTTGATTTTGCCCTGATTTCTTGAGTGCAAATTTATTCTAATTTAACTCAGAATTTTGGTGGGCTTTTGGGCTCATTTCCTTCATCTCCTTTAAGAATGGGCCTGCAAATAAATTAAGCAATTAATTAGGACAATGCGAAGTTTTATTCTAAAATAAGTATGGAAATATGATATTAAATATGCAACATTAGTGACCATCACACCCCCATACCTATCTTTTGCTTGTCCTCGAGCAAAACACCAAACTATACTAAGGATTATTAGACCACTTTCGCAGGTCGCGCGATTGCACTGAGCATGTGCAACAAGCTGTTAAACCTCTAGGTTCCCCCTAGAGGACGAGTTTTGTCTCGTGAGGGTTTTCAGCTGATTGCACCAACAAAATCCATAAAGAAAGAGAGATAAAGAGTTAGTATTTTCGAAAAACATTTTGAAAGAGAAAAATATTTGAAATATGATTGTAAGATCTAAGCAATCTATAAGTTATAGGAAACCGAATTTTTCATTCCTAAACTTAGTCTCTATTCAAAAATTTGTTATCAATCAAAGTAAGGAGTCAAATTGTACTTCTCATCTAGTCTATTACTTTACCCTAAGTCATATGCACCTTGTGAATGTGAAAATTTTGACTAAGGTTCATTAACTCTAACTCTTATGCCTTATTTATTTATATATACATTTTTTTTTGATGGTATTATTCCTTAGTTCTATTAGGCTTTCTAATCTGCCCATGTAATGAGCCTCTAATCGATGACTCCCAAACCAAACGGTCTTAGGGCACCAGGTGAGAAAACACCCCAAGGACTTAAGAACTCGAGTAAACAAGGCCACAAAACTAAGGATTTTATTATATGAACCTCTTTTAGGCGTGAATACTTATACTTTATTAGGCACAAATACCCAGCTTAATCAGAGGATTTTTCTTTTCAAACTTATCTAATCATCTTTCGCATAAATACTAAGGCTTGCTTAGGCCAAAGCACCTAGCTAGTCAATAATTAGATTTGTTTGTATATATATATTTTTTTATAACTTATCTAATCATCTTTCGCATAAATACTAAGGCTTGCTTAGGCCAAAGCACCTAGCTAATCAATAATTAGACTTATTTTTTTTTTATTTTTTATAAGACATAAGAATCTTTGTTTTTGAACCCTAAGTGTGTAAGTGTATGAAGTGTGCATATTTCATCAAGGTAAAGATCAAGACCAAATTACTTTGACAAATTATCTTCCTAACTCTAAAAATCAAACAAATAATCTTATTTTGACCAACTATAAGAAATCCTAATTTGGATTTTCCTATTCCTTAAAATTAACTTAATTTCTTACAAAAAAAGTCAAATATTGTTTCTATTTTTCAAAAAGGTTTAAAAGTAAAGAAAAATGTTAATTTTTTTTTTAAAGAAAAAGAAAAGTTATGTTAGACCCTCTCCCACACCTATCTCATGCATTGTCCTCAATGTATGAATTAATGCATATATGCATGAAAAAGAAGAAAGGGAAGGAAAATGGTTACCTTAAGGTAGTGGTTCCGGTGGTGGTCTGATTGGTCCACGAACGCGGCCCAATCAACTTTTCTTGGGTCTCGGAGGCACCCACCAGAAATTTCTGTAATATAACCCATTAAAAAGATGTATCCATAAAGGATCTTTATTAAATATTTAACCCCATCTAATTTCCATATTCCATAATTGATTTCGGAGTCAAATTTGTCAACCACCTCGTCCCAGAAAGGCGTATGAAATGATAGAATGATTGGCTTGGACTCAGGAAGTACAGGAACTAATACCGACTCAGGAAGGTAACTTAAGTCAAGTAAAGGTTCAAGAGTCGAAATTGGTTCAGGAATAGGGTCCAAGTCAAGAAGTTGAAACTCAAGTCCACATGTATTTTCCAACAATGGAATGTGACCTAATATGGGTGATTCTAATTCAGGAATGATAGGTGGAGGAATCAAAACTGACTCTAAAATATTACTCAAGTTTGGTAACACAACAGGAGTCAATATTGATTCAGAAAGTTAAACTGGATCACAGATTTGAGAATCTAGGTCACATATCTCATTGAGTTCAATATCAAAAAATTGAGAACTTGCCAATTTGTCAATAGGACTTTCAAAATTGTATAATTGGTCAAGTTCAATATGATTCTCAAAGACGGGGGATTCAATTTCATGATGAATAGGCACAGGATCCAACGTTGACTCGGGAAAAGATCGAAATCAGGTGAAGATACCGGAGTCATAATCGAATCAGGAAGTTGAATTGAATCACTAAGTTGGAGTTCAGGATCATATTCATTTTCAAGTTCTATTTCAGGAAAAGGAAAACTTGCTAAACTGTCAATATCTTTTTCAAAATTTGAAGTTTGGGCAAGTTCAAATGGTTGTTCTGAAATGGAATCTTGATTTCCAAAACTACATGACTCTTCGGCTCTAACAGAATGGTTAGTGACATCAGAACTGGTCCAACGGTGAGAACGTAGAGATTCGACCATCATATCTATGTCACGATTACGAGTGTTTTGAGCCTGAGTCATGGCTTCAAGCATCTTTTCATAGTTGATAGGTTCATTGTTTTGATGAAAAGATGAAGAATTGTCTTGGAAGTGGTAGTGAAATTGTGAGTCCATCAGATTTTGGGATTTGTGTTTGGACTCACGCATACTCATTTCCAAAATTGATGGTTTCCTATTTTGGACGGGTGGAACTGAGTGTGACTCTTGAAAATATTGTGGACTAGGTGGAGAAGGAAGACAAGTTGGTTGATAATTATGCTCGGGGGAGGTGAATCCCCACTGACTCGGTGAAGAGTTGAAATTATTATGGACATTATAGTTATTAGATGGGGGACATGGGTTATATTGATTCGGATAAGACCAATCCAGCAGACTAGGTTGGTTAAAGTCATGATATGCCGGGTTGGTAATATCCGAAAATGAACTCGGTGTGTAATATGGATTATTATTGAAGTTGGAAAAATTATTATTATAAGCCATATCACACAATACAAACAAAAAGAAAGAAAATACAAATAAGCAAACAAATAAAAGAGGAAAAAATTCTAAACTAAGTTAGTGTAGACCTAGACCTAGACGACTCCTAACTGGTTAGACTGTCCACGGGAGGTTTAATGTAGACTTTGACCACAAGCTAATCAGCCAAGTCAGGGCAAGGTTGGTGGGAGTTTTTCCATCAAAAAACGTTCCTTAATTAAATAACCACCAACCTTCGGGCTTTCGACCCTTAACCTAGACACTGATCTGGCAAGAGTCAAGTTCCAACACCTTTCCCCCTTAGGATAATCTCCTAATTGAGTCCGAGATGTCCCTAGGGCCAACGTCTACTCATTTTAAGTTAGGCTTGGGTTAGTGAGTGCTTGGATTCTGATTTTTGGGCTAAGGAAGGGTGATTAAATCCCCACCTTATCTTGTTATTGGGTTGGTGCCCTTAAATCAATTAGTGCAAGTGTACAAGATATGTAAGATTCACTCAAAGCGATATAAATCAACCAAGAAGTGAGTCCTATACTAAATGCAATGCATACGTACCTTGCTCCAGCACTCTTCAACAGTAAAATAAAGGAATTGAAAACACGTGCCTAAGATGCAAACGTCTAATCAATTTTTTTTAACTTTTTCAACAAACTTTTTATTGTTGGTTTATTAGCAGGTTTATGGTGATGGCATATAAGAAATAAAGATGCAGCAAGCTATGTTTTTGGCAAAGTAAGCAACCTTGCACAAAATCTATTAGTAGTCAACTCTTCTTTGCCGCAGATCCGCGGCTTTGGCCGCGCAAACGCGGCAAATCAGAGGCCCTTGGTCTCTGCTTTCTACACCAGAGGCCCAAGACCACTTGTATGTCACTGCAACCTTAATTTCCTGCTTTGCTTGCTCTATAACCTGCAACAGAGAAGAAAATTCGTTTAGTTCTAAAAAATTTCAATAAAAATTCAGATTTCAATAAAAACGTTACCCTCCCCGGTAACGGCGCCAAAATTTGATTGAGGCGAAACCTGCACACAAAATACGAGATTATAGAACTTAAAAAAGGAAATGTGCAAGTGCTCAATTCTTACCGCTATAGCAAGTGGCGATGCGGGTCGTGATCCACAAGGAGGGTTTTGCGATAGAAGCGTTTACGTTCTTTATTGAAATCGTTAAGAAAATAAACGATAGTTCTTCTCTGTTTTTAAGTTAACAAAAAGAAAAGAAGTAATAGTTAAAGTTAAGAAGAAAGTGAGAGATGAAGAAGGTGGAAAAAATCAGAAAACGGCGAAAGAAAGCGACTATGTACAAGTGAGTCGAACGAGAATGATTTGGAAGAGGTGGTTGGTGATCTAAACTAAGAAATAAAAGAAAAGAAAGAAAGAAGAGTGAAGAATACTTACCTAGATTGATTGATGACTTACTTGGAAACCTTTGCTTGTTCTACCTTTCCATTGGAGGCGTTCAACGCATAGATCATAAGCTCGAGCTCAGTCCCTGTTCGCATTATATCATCAAGTCTAGCATAAGCATGAAGTGATACATTTTGAGGAGGAGAACGTCTTCATGAACTATCGTTGGCACTCTCATAACATCGGTGTACTTGTGCTTTAGAATTCACTTGTAAACTCAACAAAAACAAACGAGGTAAAGTAGAAGAGGAAACGAAAACAAAGAAATGAAAGTAAAGAAGAACATAAACAATTGTTACCTTTATTGCTTGAAACTATGGAAGAAAGGAGGAGGGTGCATCGGTGTCACTCTCAACATATGCCTCTCTCTCTTACTTACATGAGTCATCATCTAACCTAAGCTACATACAAGCTACATAAAAAGAAAAACCTAAACTACAAAATGGAAAACTAGTCTAAACCTATCTCTGCATGGTCGTCCCATTTTGCGTGCAAAGACTGCCCTTTTATAGGCATAACCCACACGAGGGGGATCCCGGGGAGATCGGGGAGCAAACGCTCCCCCTAACTCCCCAACAATGCCGCAAAAACGCGGCTAGGGCCGCGTTTCCGCGGCCAGGGTGTGGCCAGGTGGCCACACCCTGTTGGTGGGTCGCCCAGGTATTCCCCTCTGCTTTTATCTTGAGTTGGTTTCTTCGTTTGAGTCCCAGATTCTGATGAAATGGCCTTGGATTCTTGGCTTTAACCAATCGATTCTGAGAGGATTCTTCTCAACCGGTTTTCAACCTCTTGATTTTGTCCTGATTTCTTGAGTGCGAATTTATTCTGATTTAACTCAGAATTTTGGTGGGCTTTTGGGCTCATTTCTCTTCATCTCCTTTAAGAATGGGCTTGCAAATAAATTAAGCAATTAATTAGGACAATGCAAAGTTTTATTCTAAAATAAGTATGAAAATATGATATTAAATATGCAACATTAGTGACCAATCAATAAACATTAGATGGTACCAATCATAAGAGTAAAGCATTTAACCTTTAGGAGACCAAACCCAATTTGAATTTGGTTTCCATCTGTTAGTATACATATAATTGCATGAATTACATATATCATGTATGTATGATGCAATATAAGTATTTTCGTCAATAATGCTTAAGTTTTTAAGAATCCATATAAACTTGTTCTTATTCTTTTTGAAATAATATCAGACTTTCTTTTCACAAAAGAATTATATGGATTACTAACATATGAAGATTTTTCAAAAAATCCAAGACCATAATACTTATGTGACATCTTTTGATATGATAACAAATCATTCAACTTTTCTTTTCCTTGTTTAAACTTAGTCACATTTTTTAAATCTCTTCATATTTCATTTTGAAAACTGACATGTCTTTATCTAACACATAAATTCTTTCATTTAAAGACACAGTTTCCTTTTTAAGCAAAATGTTTTATTTTATAAAATTCTCATTATCCTTTTTCAATGATGATATCACTTTTTCAAAATCATCTTTTTGAGAATTTATAGAAGAAACTTGAGAGACATAACATGAATTTTCTTTGAAAAGTTTTTCATTTTCCTTTAATAAAACTTTATTCTTCATTTTTTTATTCTTTAGATCATTGAATAATTCATGGAATGCATCTAAAAGTTCAGTATATTGTACCTCATCTTCTTCTAGCGCTATGTAACAGATGTTGACATGTTCAGTGGCTTCTTCTTCATCAGAGGAAGAGGAATCACTGTTCTCCCATGATGCTTGGTAGTCTTTCTTCTTTCTGAACTTTTTGCTCTTGAATTTACCTTTGTTTTTGAGCAATGGGCAATCCTTCTTCATATGACATGTTTTATTGCAATTAAAATATTTAAACTTACCTTGCTTCAAGAATCTTCTGAATTTTCTTGAAAGCATTGCCATCTCCTCTTCATCGTCATCTGAATTGTCCGTGTCTGAGGATGCATGGAAGGAGAGTTCTTTCTTCTTTGAGAGAGATTGTTGTTCATCCTTCTTTCTTTCTTCGAGTTGCACTTCATATGCCATTAGATTACCAATAAGGTTTTCTAATGTCATTGTTGAGAGAGATCATTCGCTTCTTCGATTGCAGTTGTCTTCTTCTCCCAATCTGGTGTGAGTGCTCGAAGGATCTTGCGAACTTTTTTGACTGGGTATTCCTTTCCAAGGATGCTAAGGAATTGGTTATGTCGGTGAATCTTGTAATCATTTCTGAGATGGTTTCATTCTCCTTCATTTTGAAAAGTTCAAACCTGTGGACAAGAATAGAAATCTTAGATTCTTTAACCTTATTTGTGCCTTCGTGTGTTATCTGAAGAGTGTGCCATATTTGATTTGCAGAAGTGGCTGTTGACACATGGTTGAATTCTTCTTTGATTAAAGCACAGAATAAAGCATTCATCGCTTTGGCGTCAAGGTTCGCATTCTTCTTTTGATCATCACTCCAAGCGTTGTAGTTGGTTGTCGGTTTGGTGTACGGTGCTTCTACATTTTCAAAGTTCGTAGTTGAGCGATTGCAAGTAGATCTTCATTCTACACTTCCAATAGTTGTTGGATCCGTCAAATTGCGGTGGACGTTGTGTAGAGTTCTTCTTTGAATTGTGACAAAGGGAACTCCGTTGCTATCCTTGTATGTTGTTGACTGGGTATGCAAGGCTCTGATACCAATTGTTGATTTTGCTCTGATACCAATTGTTGGTCTCGAGATGATGCCAATTTTTGGATATAATTTACACGTCAACACTCCAACAAAGATATTAGCGTTACAGAAATAAAGCACTTACAAATAAGGAAAATAAATCTCAGAAAAAGATAAGCAAACGCAAACACAAAAGATTTATCCTGGCTCGGTCCTCGTGACCTACATCCAGTCCCCAAGTCACCCGCTTGAGATTTTCCTTTATCCTTGACTTTGTACACCTAAAATCAACACCTTGTATCCCACTTGACAAATCCCCTTTGCCAAATGTATACAACTCTTCTTACAAACAAGAAGACCACAACACCTTGTACAAACTCTCTTCAACCCGAAGACGCTCTTGTACAATACTTCCTTTGAGTGATTACAAATGATCCTATAAGCCTTGAATCTGTATGTGATCGTGGACAAGGGCTATTATAGGTGGACTTTTAGAAATCTTCACTTTGGAGTAGGAATTTGGTGAAGAAACAGAAAGTGGGAACAGTTTTCAGAGAGCCAGAATTTTGGCAGAGTTTTGGTTAGAAAACTATTGATATTAATTGGTATTTTAAACCTAAGATAATAACCCTATTTATAGCTGAACTCTATAGTTAGTTAGGGTAGTTATTAGGACCATTTTGAATGTTTAAACGTTGGATAACGTTGAAGGAAATACCAGAAAACAGAATCTGTCTAACAGTCAGAAACTGCCATTAGTCGACTTGAGATATGAGATTAGTCGACTAAGTTAGGCAATTTATACTGGGTTAGTCGACTATAATTGGGACCAAGTCGACTAGGTCAAGTTGAAATCAAAAGACAAGTTTCTAGAAATTGAAACTAGACGACCAGAGGGAACTATAAGTCGACTATACAAGTCTATTAGTCGACTATATAAACTGTTAAGTCGACTATATAAACTGTTAAGTCGACTAATAGTGACAAACAGAGAGTTGAGATCTTTCAGGACAAAAAGCTAGTCGACTAGGGAAATATACAAGTCGACTATACCATGTATAAGTCGACTACAGAAAGCTATAAGTCGACTAATAGGCTATGATGTGTGTGTGTTTCAAGGTTTTTAACATGCTATCAACAATCAATACACATCATTATCAACTCTCTTTGGGAAGTCTTGATCATGAAGAACTCTTGAATAGGCTTGTGATAGATCTCCAAATGATATGGCTTCACAAATGTCTCTGCACTAATGGTATCGGCAAAGTTAAAAGAAAAATCTTTAATTTAAAAAACAAGTAAAGCATGCAATTTATAGATCATCAAAAACCCGTTAAGCATGAAATATAAGAAAGTGATACATGGATGTAAGTTAGAGTTAGAACTCTCGTCTTAAGATATCGTAGCTCTTGTTTGCACAAGGCTTAGTTGACACTATTGACTCATTTGGGTTTATCAATCAAGTTGTTAGAGATTAGTGGGTTAGTAGTTAGTTAGCCATGCAATGGAAGAGTTAGTTAGACATGGTAGTAAAAGAAACAACAAAGAAAAAGGAGTAAAAAGAAAGGGAGATACACTACAACAAGAAAGTAAAAAAAAGAAGTAAAAAGAAAAGGAGTTACACGACAACAAGGAAGTAAAAGCAAATGGAAAACACGAGTGAATGGAAAGAAGAAAGAGAAGTAGTTACTTGTATTAGCTTGTTACCTTCCAAATACAACTTTTACACACTCTCTCTCTTTCACTCTAATGGCCAAATCAACTAGAAGAAGAAAAACAATAACAACTACAGCTCTAATATCAAACTAACATAAAGATCCTAAAGCTCAGGATATCCCCAAACTGAAGACCCTTGGAGAGTATTTATGGACACCAGGTGTAAGGGGGCTAGGGGACAACCCCTGGCCCAAAACAAGGCGCGCGCCGCGACCATATGGCCACGAAAACGCGGCCCTGGCCGCGTTTTTGTGGCCATGTCAGGGCGGCGCGCGCCAGGGTTTGGGCAGCGTGCTGCCCCTTCTGTCTCCTGTCCATTTGATCTCCTGGATTCGTGATTTGATACCCTGGGCTGACAAAATCTCCTCCCTAAAGTCAATGGCTACTTGGTAGGCCTTTAATCACCCATTAAATGGTGGTTTAGGGTCTTCTTCTTCATTTGCACACCATGGACCTAGGATTAAGCAATCAAAGCTTTATTAGCAGAAATTTACATCAAATAAATATGAAAATGTGATGAAAATTATGCAAAATTAGAGACTAATCACACCCCCACACTTATCTTTTTGCTCGTCCCGAGCAAAAGAAAAATAAGAAATTATTATACCACTTTCGCTGGTGACGCGATTGCACTGAGCATGTGTAACAAGCCTTTAAACCTCTAAGTTTCCCTTAAGGGAGGAGTGTTGTCTCCTGAGGGTTTTCAGTGGATTGCACCCACAAAATCCAGTAAGTGAAAAAAATATTTAAGTGATAGCAAACCTCTTTCAAGAAAAAGAACCTTCAATCATCCAAGTAAAATTGACCGAATGGTGTAAGAATTAGGTTCAACCCTCATAAGTCCTCCTATACTTTAGCCTTTATAAAAGAAGAAATTATGATTTTTCTTTAAATTTAGAAAGGATCTTATACTTCTAATTCATTCTATTATTTTGCTTTAGATAGATATGCATAATGTGTAAGTGTGATGTTTGGGATTTTTTAAATCAACTTTGAATTCATTTAATTTATTCATATTTATCTATTATTCTTGGTTTCATTAGGCTTTCTACTTTACTCATGTAACACATATCAAACCGATGACTCCCAAACTAGATGGTTTTAGGGCACTAGGTGGAAAAACACCCCTCAGGTCAAATATGCAAGTAGAGTAGGCCACAAAATCAAGATTTACTATTATATATTAATTATTATTTTTTGGGCGTGAGTAATCATGCTTCTTGAGGCACAATTATCTAGCATTTTTTTTCAGAGTAGTGTCTCTAAATCCCAAGCATGTGTGTCTGGTTATACATATTCTACTAAGGCTAAATAAAAGGTATGAGTTATTTTCCTTATCCCTCCTAACTCTTAGTCAAGCCAATCTTTCTTGTTATTTAGGCAAAAATAAAGATTCATTAATAAGGTACCCTTAATTCCTACAACCTTGTGGTATTTTTATAAAGAGTATGAAATTTCTTTTTAATCTGGAGATTTTTTTTTTGGAAAAAAAGAAACATAATAAAAGGAAAAGAAAAAGTGTCAGCACCCCCCCACACTTATCTAATGTATTGTCCTCAATGAATGTTTATGTAAATGCGCATGTAATAAATAGGGTGAAGAAATGATGTCACCGTTTTCGTTGACTTGGGCCGGCTAAGTACGAATAGGCAAAAGAAATGTTAAAAAAAATGTAGAAGGGGTAAGCATATAAATAATTTTTTTTTAGTTCTTGTGGCTAGGTGTATGACGGGGCAAAAAGAGTCAGCACACTATCATCCGGAGTTATAGGCTCAGTGGTCAAGAAGGGCTTCAGTCTTTGCCCGTTCACTTTGAATTCCATGTTGTTCTTAGGGTTTACAATAATCACAGCACCGTGTGGGAAAACAGTACGAACAATGAACGGTCCAGACCAATGAGTCTTCAGCTTCACCGCGAAAATATGAAGCCTAGAGTTATATAGCAGAATCTTGTCTCCCAGGGCAAAGTTTTTCCTATTTATGATCTGATCATGAAAAAGTTTAATCCTTTTTTTGGTAATCTGAGCATTCTCATATGCTTCATTCCGTATCTCCTCTAATTCTGAGATCTGTAGTTTCCTTAGCTCACATGCCTTACTCAGATCAAAATTGAGCTGCTTAATGGCCCAAAGGGCATGGTGTTCTAACTCTACTGGCAGATGACAGGCTTTTTGAATATGATTCTGTAAGGAGACATCCCCAGAACTGTCTTAAAAGAAGTGCGGTAAGCCCACAATGCATCGTTGAGGTTGACCGACCAATCCTTTCGGTTCTGTCCGGCAGCCTTTTCCAGAATGAGCTTGAGTTGTCGATTGGTGACTTCTACCTGCCCTTTTGTTTGGGGATGATACAGAGTGGATAACTTGTGATTGATGGAATTTTTCACATTAGAGCTCCAAAAACTCTGTTGCAGAAATGTGATCCATTATCACTAATTATCGCTCTAGGGGTGCCAAATCGGGAGAAAATGTTTTCTTTGAGAAATTTGATAACCGCTTTGTTGTCATTGGTCTTTGTAGGCACAACTTCTACCCATTTAGAGACATAGTCTACAACAACCAAAATGAACTGGTTGCCAAAGGAATTAGGGAATGATCCCATGAAGTCGATACCCCAAACATCAAAAATTTCAACTTCCCGGATCGGGTTTAGGGGCATCATGTCTCTTCTTGAAATTTTCCCAATCTTCTGACAATTTGCGCATGACTTGCAAAAATGGTATGAGTCTTTGAACAAAGTGGGCCAGTAAAACCCACTTTGTAGAACTTTCTCTGCAGTCTTGCAGGGACCGAAGTGTCCTCCGCATGCAAGTTCATGGCAAAAGCTTAGCACACTCCTCTGTTCCTCCTTTGGTATGCATCGTCAAATAATCTGGTCGGGACAATACTTAAAAAGATACGGCTCTTCTTAGAAGAAGTACCGTACTTGGGTAAAGAAATGACACTGGTCTTGTTTTGTCCAGTCAGCAGCTAATTGTCCTGTGGCCAGGTAATTAACAATGTCCTCATACCAGGGTTCCTTAAGAATGGCCAGGTGTGCTCGTCTGGGAAATCTTTGTTGATCGGAGCTTGTATGATCGGTGCGTTCAGAATTCGTGACAAATGATCTGCAATTACATTTTCTATGCCTCGTTTATCCCAAATTTCTAGGTCTAATTCTTGAAGCAAAAGGATCCACCAAATCAATCGGGCTTTTTCTTCCTTCTTGGTCATGAGGTATTTCAATGCTGAGTGATCCGTAAAAATCACCGTCTTCGAGCCTAGCAAGTAGGGCCGAAACTTCTCTAACGCAAAGACAACGACCAAGAATTCCTTCTCAGTCGTTGTATAATTCTGTTAGGCATCATTCAAGGTCCTACTCGAGTAGTAAATCACGTGCTGCCTTTTGTTAATGCGCTATCCTAGAACAGCGCTAATAACAAAATCAGAGGCATAGCACATGATTTCAAACGGTTGAGCCCAATTAGGAGCAAAAATAATAGGCGCAGAAATAAGTTCTTGCTTAAGTTTCCCCCATGACTTGAAACATTCATCATTAAATCAAGGGCACGTCTTTAGCGAGCAGGTGGGTAAGGGCCTAATGATTTTGCTAAAATCCTTAATGAACTGTCGGTAGAAACCGGCATGCCCTAGAAGGGATATAAGTAGATCCTTGATGCTTTTGGGTGGAGGAAGCTTAGCAATCACTTCTACTTTAGCCTTGTCCACTTCAATGCCTCTCCTAGAAATCTCATGGCCTAAGACAATCTCCTATCTCACCATGAAGTGACATTTCTCCCAATTTAGAGTTAGATTCTTCTCCTTGTATCTCTACAGAACTAACTCTAGGTGATGAAAACACTAATCAAATGAATCTCCGTAGATGGAGAAGTCATCCATAAAAATCTCAAAGAAACATTCGACCATGTCGGAGAAAAGACTAAGCATGCATCGTTGGAATGTTACGGGAGCATTGCACAATCTAAAGGGCATGCGTCGGTAAGCGAAGGTTCCGAACGGGCAAGTGAACGTGGTCTTTTCTTGGTCTTCTGCAGCAATGGGGATTTGATTGTATCCCGAGTACCCATCTAGGAAGCAATAGTACTCATGTCCACCAGGCGTTCAAGCATTTGGTCGACGAAGGGTAGCAAGAAATGATCTTTACGGGTGGCTGCATTTAACTTTCTATAGTCGATACAAACAGGAACCTTGGCAGGTAGTCTTGTTTGTATCAACTCTTTGTGCTCATTTTCAACCACCATAAAGCCAGATTTCTTCGGGACCGCATGAACAGGGCTAACCCATTGGCTATCAGAAATGGGATAAATGATCCCATTGTCTAGTAGTTTTCAAAATTTCCGCTTTAACTGCCTCTTGCATGAGTGGGTTAAGCCTGCATTGTGGGTCCCTCCTGGGGGTTGCTTCATCGGTTAAATGGATTCTATGTTGCACTATGGCTGGACTTATCCCTTTGATATCCTTTATCGTCCATCCAATGGCTTCCCTATGTCTCTTCATAATAGACATTAAGCCGTGCTCTTGTTACTCAGTCAGGTGGGATGCTATGGTGACTGGCAGGGTTTCTCTTCTGTCAAGGTAGGCGTACTTGAGGTGTGCAGGTAAGGCTTTTAGCTCTAGGGAAGATGTTGCTTCATTGGGGGCAATCTTCGGACTTTCAATCCTATGATGAGGTACACTTGGCTTGACGCCCAGTCCACTGCCGAATCCACGATCTGATCAAGATTAAAATCCTCAGACTCCAGATCAAACTCTGCCTCTGTGTCCATCTCCATGCTTTCCTCATGCTCACTGGTCAGATTTTCAATGGAATTGACCTCAAACGTCTGATCATTGACATCCCTGGGTTATCTTTCAAGATTGAAGACATTGACTTCCTTCTCCAAAGGTCAATCGCATGGACCCATTCCTACAGTTGATTATGGCATTGGCTGTAGCAAGGAATGGGCGCCCAGATGACTGGAGTTTGAGACCTCAGATTGGACACAGGTTGGGTCTCAAGCACAATGAAGTCATCGGGGTAGATGAAATCCCCGACCCGGATAAGGACATCTGTGATTTCCCCTTCGGAGTTTTCACAGATCGGTCAGCTAGCTGAATGGTGACTCGAGTTGGACTTAGCTCGCCCAACCCAAGTTGCTGGTATACTGAGAGAGGTAGCAAGTTGATACTTTCTCTCAGGTCAAGGAGTGCTCGGCTAATTTCTGTTTATCCTATGGTGCAGGAAATTATGGGACATCTGGGACCTTGTATTTCACTGAAATGGGACCAGACTGAATTTCGCTTATATTGGTTGCCAAGAACACTTTCTTGGGCACATTTGTCTTTCTCTTCTTCGTACACATATCCTTAAGAAATTTGGCATAAGCTGGGACTTGTTGGATAGCGTCAAGAAGAGACACATTCAGTTTGACCTGGTTAAACATCTCAAGCATTTTTTTCATGTGCATATTCTTATTGTTGTTCCTAAGCCTATTGGAAAGGGTGCTAAAGGCTTATGAACTTGTTCAGTAGCTTTGTCTTCGTCAGATGTTTGAGGAGCAAATTGGGAGGAACTAACAGAGGTGGAGGCTGGAGTAGGATCAGTATGGACTGAATTTTTTTATTGGTAGACCTGGTTGTCTACCTTCTTTCCAGATCGAAGTGTGTGAACAACATTGCACTGGTTGATTGACGGATCTTGAATTTCATATGCTTGATTGGAGTTTTTTGGGTTAACTAGCAGCTGACTAGGTAAAGTACCCTTTGGTCTTTCACTTAGGGAGCTAGCTAATTGGCTCATCTGCATTTCCAATCTCGATATAGCCTGTGAATGGTTGTTCAGCATTTATCCTTGATTTTGTATGAAAGTGGCTTGGGACTTTATGAAAGCTTCCATACTCTCCTCCAATTTGCCGAATTTCTTTTCCATTGGTGAACTTTGAGAGGAGGAAGATGAAGCTTGACTGGGGAAATTTGGTGGCGGACTGGGATGGTGAAAATTGTTGGAGAAATTAGGCCTGGGAGGATTATTCTGGGCCCAAGAGAAATTTGGGTGATTCCTCCAACGTGGATTGTATGTTTGCGAGTAGGGATTATGCAGCGGCCGTGAGTAGGCCGCGTTCAGGTGTTCCAGTGGCTTTTGCTGGGTCTGGAAAACAGGGCACTCTTTAAAGACATGGTTTGGTGCCTGACAGTATGAACGACCCAGAATGTGAATTGGTGGTGGGTTGATTTGGTTGATATTGGCTGGCTTTCTTATTTTTAGAGCCTCTATTCTCCTCATTAGGGTTGCAATCTTAGCTTCTGCAACTATGGATGATTCTAGAGATAGTAGCCTTCCTTTGAAGCTATAGATTGTGAGTTCCTTAGTTTTTTTGAGACTGGCTCCCATTGCAGGGTTTTCTCAGCTAAATCCTCAAATAAGTCTCAACCCTATTCTCATCCTTTTGCAAGAACTCTCCCTGACACATGGTTTCTAAAAGGGTTTCTATTTGATAATCTAATCCATCATAGAGAATCTGGCACTGACGCCATTTCTCGACACCATGATGAGGGCACTGAGCTAGGAGAACTTTGAATCGCTCAAAGTATCTCCAAAATGGTTCGCTCGGTTCTTGCCAGGGCTGCATGATATTTTTTTTCTAATGAGGGCAGTTTTGTGAATTAGGTAGAATTTCTTCAAGAAGATCTTGATGAAATCATCCCATGTCGTGACAGAATCTACCGCCAAACTGTACAACCATTTCTTCGCTAAGTCCTTTAGGGAAAAGGGAATGAAACGTAACCTAACAGCATCGTCTCCTAGCTGGGGTATACGCATCATGAGGCACATCGCTTCAAATTCCCTAACAAAGAAGTATGCGTCCTCCGATTCTAAACCATAAAACTTTGGGAGAGTGTTGATGAATCGAGGCTTTAATTCAAAATTATTTCCATTTGCCTCAGGCAGTTTTATATAAGATGGTAATGAGGTTCTGATCGGGTAAAACCTGTCCTGAAGTGACGCCATCACAGTTTCTGGATGCAAGGATAGAGAAGTATTTCTGGTTAATCTGGAAGATATAGGATCTCTTATCCACTCTTGCATGCAGCACACCATAAACAACGTAAAGACAACAAACAATCAAAAAGAATAAAATAAACAAACAA
Organism: Agave tequilana; assembly: GCA_038442645.1. NCBI lineage: Eukaryota > Viridiplantae > Streptophyta > Magnoliopsida > Asparagales > Asparagaceae > Agave > Agave tequilana. The sequence continues at coordinate 28,468 of JAVJIF010023162.1, forward strand.
AAGAAAGAAAAACAACCACAAGCCTTAGTCTAAGGTACCTGGACCTAGACGACTCCTAACCGTCGATTCTCCGGGGGAGGTTGTTTCGACTACAAGTTAATCAGTCAGGAAAGGGTAAAACTTGGTGGGAGGTATCCGAGCGTGAGCCACGGGCTTTAATTATGCCAAATCATGGAGCTTTCGAGGCTTTGCGTCTCAATCCACTTTCCTTAGACTCCGATTTTGCAGGAGTATAGTTCTTACAATTTTCACCCTCGGTTAATCTATTAGTGAGTTCGAGATGTCCCTAGGTCCAACGTCTATCAATTTTTAGTTAAGGTTTGGGATAGTATGAGTGCACTTGGAGATGATTTTTGGGCTAAGGAAGGGTGATGAAATCCCCACCCTATCTTGTTTATTTAAGATTTTTCCCTTAATGTAATTTGTGCAAGTGTATAGTTTATTCACAATAAGGTAACACTCAAAGCGATAAATCACTCCAAAATGTTGGTCTTATTCTATATGAATGCACACGTATCTTTTCTCTAGCACTCTTCAATAGAAATTGAAATGAATTGAAATAGACACGTGCCCTAAATGTAAAAGTCTAATCTAAATTTCAATTAAGCAACAAGTGGATTTCTGTTGAGTTTATTACACATGTATAAGGTGAAGCATTCAATGGAACTAAAAAATTTAGAAAGCAATTTTAGCAGCTTTCAGCAACCCTGCAAACGAGTTTGTTAGTACTTCAATTGGAGAAACTCATTTTTACACGAATTTTTCGAGGGCAAATGAATCCTCGTGCAACGTCTTTGGCCACCACTTTCTCTTCCCGTGATAGTGAGCTCCTTGGTACTTCTCCTACACACAAGAACAAAGAAAAATTTTAGTTTTGAACAATAAAGCCGTTCCCTCCCTGACAACGGCGCCAAAATTTGATCGGCAAAAAGTAAGCACAAGAATAAGTAAAAAGAGTGTGGGTCGATGTTACTGCTTTTGTAATTCTCCGTAGTAGCGAAGTGGCTATACGGGTCGTATCCACAAGGAGGGAGAGCGATGAAAGCTTGATGCGACTTATTTATTCAAGAAAAGAGAAAGTTCTTTGTGTTGGCCCAAAGGCCCATCACTCTAGTTTTGATGATGATTAACTCATGTAGTTATATTACTAATGATCTTGTGTTTAATTAGTGACAGATTCTTTGATCAAGATCTTAGTAGGTGCATAGCTTCAACAAAAGATTCAAAGTCAAGATTTGGAGCTAGCACGGAGTTTGGACCAAGTCAAGAATATGAGAAGCCTTCAAGTGAAGACTTCAAGAAGATGAAGACTTGTGTCTAGGTATAAGATGTTGTTTTTGTTTTAGTTAAAAATGTAAAAGATAGAATAGTGGTGGATTGCTCAAGTACATATACACACACACTCTTGATAGAATTGTTTTCATAAAAGATTTTTTAGTTTAGAAAAGATTTTTCTTTGTGACAAAATACTATTTGGTTTTAGGTATTCATGTTTACATCTTTTAACCAAAACTAAGTTTATGCTTATTGTCAAAAATATAGATATTTCATCTTGATTGTGTAGTGGATCATATCCATACACACTATGCTTTAAAAGTATATCTTGTTTTTGTATTTGATGAAGATTTGGAAAAACATGTTTTGGAAAAATATTGTTTTGAAAAACAGTTTTTATCATGAGCCAAATATTTCCAAGTTACAAAAATAGTCCAATCTTTTATAACATGCCTTGATTTTGTGCAAGCATGTTTGTATATCAAAGTATATTGGTTAAACTATTTTTGTAGAAATTCTTTGTATTTTATGGGATTTTATGTGAACCAAAAGACTTAGTTTTAAATCCCAGAAAAACTGTTTTCAGGCTTCAGCTAGTCGACTTACTACCTTGGTAGTCGACTAACTCTGAAGTCGGTCGACCGGCTCGGTCGACCGACGTGCACGACATGCACGCTTTGACCTGGCAGATGGCCGGTCTGCCGACCCAGTCAACCGGAACTGAGAGCAGTGCTCTCTGTTCTTTTGGGTCGACCGGGCGGTCGACCGGAGGCTCCAACGGTCGGATTCTTGACCGTTGGCGGTCGACCGGGCGGTCGACCGACAGGTCTGACAGACCCCAACAGCTAGTTTTTGACAGCCTATAAATTTAGGGGTTTGGTCATTGTTTTTCTCTAAGATTTTAGGAGAGCTTTCAAGTCAGTTTTTCTGATCCTTTCAAAAGGTTTTCTCCACATATTTGAGAGCAAATATTTCCAATCAAAAGGAAAGTTTTATCAAGAGTGTAAAAGTGATTCTTTGAGTTTTCCTCCACCATCTCAATCCTTGTTTTCTCACACATACACTTGAGCTATCCATTGCTATATCTACCCTATAGGGAGTGTTTTTGTGAGAGGATTTTAGGTGATCAAGAGTTGTGATCACCAAAGTTCTACTTTGTTCCTTTGAGGAGGCGGACGTGTGTGTCCGCGTTGTTTCGAGTTCGGGTGCGAACTCCGTGTTTGAGGTGCGGCCTCGGCAAGCTTGTGGGGCTTGCGTGTGTACGGGACTAGGCGGCACCGGGGAGAGATCCATTGAGATCTTGCATAGTGGAAATCCTTCGTGTGTCGAAGGCGGGGATGTAGAGCAAGTGTGCTCGAACCTCGAAACAAACCCTTTGTGTTTGCGATTGCTCACACACTCTCTCTCTCTCTTTGTCTTTATATCTTGCATACCTTTATTGTGTATCTTTATATGCTTGATATATTCATATGTGCTCACATTGATATATTGCTTGGGATTGTTGACTAACACTTGTATTCAACCAAGAAAGCCATCGCGGCACCTCAACCCTTATTTACGGGGAATCTAGAGGAGTTTGTCCAGAGCCCTTCATGGGGAATTCGGCAATACTCTTGTGTTATACGTTGTGTTAAGTGTAAAAGTTTAATTTGGTCATAATAACCTTTAGCTTCCGCATTATTTGGTATTAAGTGACCATTGATTAGCCATCACCTATTCACCCCCCCTCTAGGTGAACTTACAATTGGTATCAGAGCTTGGTACTCTGATTTGGGTCTTACAACCTAGAGTTAAAGATCCTCATTTTTAGGCTAATCACAATATTTGTACACACACCACATGGATTTCATGTCACCACCCATTTTTGACATTCTTAACATCCACATTTGGAAGGTTAAGATGTCTTTGTACCTCAAGGCCCTAGGCATTCATGTTTATCTTGCTACCACTAATGATTCTTATGTTAATGATAGCAAGTACATTGAGGCTAATACAAAAGCCCTAAATGCTTTGAAGAGTACCTTAAATGATGATTATTTATTTAGGGTTGCTAACATTGACTCGGCTTTTGTAGCTTGGAACATCATCACCTCCCTTGGCGAAAAGGATCTATACTATGCCGGGAGCGATTCGGACGTTAGAAGCAACACCTCCAATGCATGCTTTATGGTCCAAGGGGATAACCCCCTTGAGGTAAACTCTGAATCCGATGATGAAGACATGTCATATGATGAGCTTACCACCTTTTGTCAACTTGTGCTTGAAAAATATGACATGCTTAAAAGAAAAATAAAAATTTGAAAAAGAACATTGCTTGCATGCATAAAGAACATGATTCTTTTAGAGATAAAATTGCATGTTTAGAAAAAGAAAAGGATGTTTTGAATAATGAGAATGTTTCCTTAATGTCCAAATTAAATGATTTTTGTGAAGGAAACACTATTTTGAAAGATAAAATTATTTTGGTGGAAACACAAAAGGAAGTTGTTTTTCAAGAAAACAAGTCTTTGAAAAGAAAAATTTGTGAAAGGAAAAAGAAGATGTTTGTAAAAAGAAAAGAAAAATGATCATATATCTCATCATGCTTTACATGCCACCACCAATGAGATAAATATGTTGAAAAATAAAATAGATAGTTTGAGCTCTAATTTGAGCAAATGTGCATTCAATCATACTAAATTGGAGTCTTTGTTTTCAAAGAAAAAAACTCCACACATTCATGCACATCATCAGCATATGCTTTTGTTGCACGTCATGACCACACCAACACGCATAAGCATACTAAGGTGTACGTATGTACACATTGTGGCCGCAAAGGCCATTTAGCAAAATTTTGTTATGATAGGTTAAATCATTTTAATTTTGCTAATAATAAAATGTTTTGGGTTCCTTACAAGACTAACCCCAAAGGACCCAAGAAAATATGGGTACCAAAATCCCCACCTTTTGCTTTTGATGTAGGTGAGGGCTCTCACAAGACGTGAGAGGATTGGTGCCTTGGTAGTGGATGCACTTGGACATGATGGACATACTTTTGGGATGCATCACTATCAAGGAGCTTTGGTGGGACAACCACCATGTTAGGAGCTTTGGAGTTGGTAACAATCTCTAAACTCCTACTTTTTATGTACATGCTAGTTCATTTATCATATTCATAGCATGTTCATGTTTTATGTTTTTATGTGCTTCATGTGGTATATACTAGTTTAAATGTAGTTTTTATCAAAACTTGTATGTATACATGTACAAATAGTGAGAACAATTGATTTATATATATTTACATTTCATGCTCATTTGTACCCACTTTATGCACATGTATAGTCTAAGTTTTGATGACTCTTCCATTTACACTTGTTATGCCTATTTTATGATTTTACTTCATGTATATGTTATTTTTATTCAAATCTAATAAATATACATGTATACCCCGTGAGTCTCTTGCTTTCATGCATACACTATTTGTAGACTCTTTTATTTTTGGGATATGTATGTGTATTGTTAGGATTGGATAAATCATACATATACCTTGAAGTTTACTTTAAGATGAAAATAAAATTTTTTCATGATTTATTTTTAATGAAAATAAAAAAAATTTCATGTCTTGTCTAAAAATGAGATTCATGTTTGATTGAGCTTCATTGTCTATTTTCATGAAAATGCCATTTACATAACCTTTGAACACTCATCTTTTACTTTTCTAGATAATTTTGAGCTTTATGGACTATGAGTGCTTGAACTTTTATGTATTTAATATAATTCATGAAAAACATATGATTTCAAGTTTTTGAAGGATCTTTAACTAGTTTTTCAAAAATTAATTTAACTAGTTATTTATTCTTCTATGAGATATACACTTGATATTACTTTATGTCAATTGGTATCATTGGATCATTTCAATTGGTATCAATATGATTATTCTTTTTGTATATACTCATGTTTTGATTATATGTATGTATGCTTTCAAATTCAAGTAGTATCAATTTCTATTGGTATTATCTTTTATATAAATATATATGATTTGTTATTTGTGCTTGAGTTAAGATAGATTCATTTTTTTAAAAGCACAATGATTTTGCTAAGCTTGGGTTAAAACTTTACTTTCAATTAGTATCTCAATATGTTTTAACTTAAGAAAAATTGAAGAGTTTGTAATGATTATTTGATATCACATACTTTCAATTGCTACTTTCTATTGGTATCAAATTAAAAATTATGGTTATCTCAAAATTTGTTTCTTGAGAAAAGTTCAAAATTTTTTTTGATAAAGAAAAATTCAAAATTTTTGATTTGTATTTCCTATATGCAAGGAGAGCTTAACATCTCTCTTACATATAGATTCATGTTGAGTATATTATAAATTGAGGAGCTTGACAACTCTTCTTTCAATGATATACGTGTGTAGGGGGAGCTTCACATCTCCTCTTATGCATTACATAATATGTGTTATGTGAGTTAGGGCTTATCATCCCTTCTTCATGTAATGCATATGTGTAGGGAAGTTAACTTAGCGTCTTCCTCTTCATGAATGTATATCACATATAAATCTTTATTGATTGATTTGTATTACCCCTTCTTGATCTCTTTGTTTTTGACAAAAAGGGGGAGAAAAAATTGTTTGATTTGATTTTACTTTGAACCCTTTGTTGATGAGTGACAAAAGGGGGAGAAGTATTTGAGTTTATATGCATGTTTGAATAAAGATTTATGTTTATGCATATATATATTTTTGTATTGCAAATAGGAGAAAAAGATTTTGATTTATGCTTGTTGCATGTTTTATCTCCATACTTGCATACATATTCATGTGCCTCATTGCCATATCTATTATTTATTTGTTATGTATGAGTTAAGGGGGAGCTTCTTTGAAGCTTTACTTTAATCCATGCATATATAACTTCATGAGTTTTGTCATCATCAAAAAGGGGAAGATTGTTGGCCCAAAGGCTCATCACTCTAGTTTTGATGATGATTAACTCATGCAGTTATATTACTAATGATCTTGTGTTTAATTAGTGACAGATTCTTTGATCAAGATCTTAGTAGGTGCATAGCTTCAACAAAAGATTCAAAGTCAAGATTTGGAGCTAGCACGGAGTTTGGACCAAGTCAAGAAGATGAGAAGCCTTCAAGTGAAGACTTCAAGAAGATGAAGACTTGTGTTTAGGTATAAGATGTTATTTTTGTTTTAGTTAAAAATGTAAAGGATAGAATAGTGGTGGATTGCTCAAGTACATATATACACACACTCTTGATAGAATTGTTTTCATAAAAGATTTTTTAGTTTAGAAAGATTTTTCTTTGTGACAAAATACTATTTGATTTTTTGTATTCATGTTTACATCTTTTAACCAAAACCAAGTTTATGCTTATTGTCAAAAACATAGATATTTCATCTTGATTGTGTAGTGGATCATATCCATACACACTATGCTTTAAAGTATATCTTGTTTTTGTATTTGATGAAGATTTGGAAAAACATGTTTTGGAAAAATATTGTTTTGAAAAACAGTTTTTATCATGAGCCAAATATTTTCAAGTTACAAAAATAGTCCAATCTTTTATAACATGCCTTGATTTTGTGCAAGCATGTTTATATATCAAAGTATATTGGTTAAACTATTTTTTTAGAAATTCTTTGTATTTTATGGGATTTTATGTGAACCAAAAGACTTAGTTTTAAATCCCAGAAAAACTGTTTTCAGGCTTCAGCTAGTCGACTTACTACCTTGCTAGTCGACTAACTCTGAAGTCGGTCGACCGGCTCGGTCGACCGACGTGCACGACGTGCACTCCTTGACCTGGCAGATGGCCGGTCTGCCGACCCAGTCGACCGGAACTGAGAGCAGTGCTCTCTGTTCTTTTGGGTCGACCGGGCGGTCGACCGGAGGCTCCAAAGGTCGGATTCTTGACCGTTGGCGGTCGACCGGGCGGTCAACCGGGCGGTCGACCGACAGGTCTGACAGACCCCAACGGCTAGTTTTTGACAGCCTATAAATTTGGTGGTTGGTCATTGTTTTTCTCTAAGATTTTAGGAGAGCTTTCAAGCCAGTTTTTCTGATCCTTTCAAAAGGTTTTCTCCACATATTTGAGAGCAAATATTTCCAATCAAAAGGAAAGTTTTATCAAGAGTGTAAAAGTGATTCTTTGAGTTTTCCTCCACCATCTCAATCCTTGTTTTCTCACGCATACACTTGAGCTATCCATTGCTATATCTACCCTATAGGGAGTGTTTTTGTGAGAGGATTTTAGGTGATCAAGAGTTGTGATCACCAAAGTTCTACTTTGTTCCTTTTAGGAGGCGGACGTGTGTGTCCGCGTTGTTTCGAGTTCGGGTGCGAACTCCGTGTTTGAGGTGCGGCCTCGGCAAGCTTGTGGGGGCTTGCGTGTGTACGGGACTAGGGAGTCCGAGGGTTTGTAGGTGTTGCGGCACCGGGGAGAGATCCATTGGGATCTTGCATAGTGGAAATCCTTCGTGTGTCGAAGGCGGGGATGTAGAGCAAGTGTGCTCGAACCTCGAAACAAACCCTTTGTGTTTGCGATTGCTCACTCTCTCTCTCTCTCTCTCTCTCTCTTTGTCTTTATATCTTACATACCTTTATTGTGTATCTTTATATGCTTGATATATTCATTTGTGCTCACATTGATATATTGCTATGGATTGTTGACTAACACTTGTATTCAACCAAGAGAGCCATCGCGGCACCTCAACCCTTATTTACGGGGAATCTAGAGGAGTTTGTCCAGAGCCCTTCACGGGGAATTCGGCAACATACTTGTGTTATATGTTGTGTTAAGTGTAAAAGTTTAATTTGGTCATAATAACCTTTAGCTTCCGCATTATTTGGCATTAAGTGACCATTAGATTAGCCATCACCTATTCACCCCCCTCTAGGTGAACTTACACTTTGTTTCAAATAAAGAATTGGAAAATGAAAACAAGTTCGTTTTAAGAATTATTTTAGAATGGTTTGGTGGTTTGTAAAATTGGATTTTCTTAATGGTAAAAATGCATGGCTAACTTGCTACTAAGTGCTCCCACTAATTCCTAACTTCTTGAAGATGTAGCCTCAGATGGATCATAGGCAAGCATACCCCTTATGCAAGGAACTATTCACGTGTAAATCGAGTGAGAGTTCTTCCTATAACTTAGCTTAACACGACAAAAACTTGGACATTCCCTTATCAAGATCCAATAGAAGGCGAGAATATGGGAAGACACAAGTGCACTAATGGTATCTGCAAAGTTAAAAGGAAAGTCTCTAACTTACAACAACAAGTACAAAACCCATAGATCATCAAAAACCCATTAAGTATGAAATATAAGAAAGTGATACTTGGATGTAAGTTAGAGTTAGAACCCTCGTTTTAAGATATCATAGCTCTTATTTGCACAAGGCTTAGTTGACACTATTGACTGATTTGGGTTTATCAACCAAGTTGTTAGAGATTAGTGGGTTAGTAGTTAGTTAGCCATGCAATGGAGGAGTTAATTATACATGGTAGTAAAAGAAACAACAAAGAAAAAGGAGTAAAGAAAAAGGGAGTTACACTACAACAAGTAAGTAAAAGAAAGAAGTAAAAAGAAAAGGAGTTACACTACAACAAGGAAGTAAAAGCAAATGGAAAACACAAGTGAATGGAAAGAAGAAAGAGAAGTAGTTACTTGTATTAGCTTGTCACCTTCGAAATACAACTTTTACACACTCTCTCTTTCACTCTAATGGCTAAATCAACTAGAAGAAGAAGAAAAACAATAACAACTCTAAAATCAAACTAACATAAAGATCATAAAGCTCTAGATATCCCCAAATTGAAGACCCCTGGGGGGTATTTATAGACACCAGGGGTAAGGGGGCCAGGGGGACAACCCCTGGCTCGAAACCAGGCGCGCGCCGCAATGATATGGCCGCGAAAACGCGGCCCTGGCCGCGTTTCCGTTGCCATGTTAGGGCAGCGCGTGCCAGGGTTTGGGCAGCATGCTGCCCCTTCTGTCTCCTATCCACTTGATCTCCTGGATTCGTGATTTGATTCCCTGGGCTGACAAAATTTCCTCCCTAAAGTCAATGGCTACTTAGTAGACCTTTAATCACCCATTAAATGGTGGTTTAGGGTCTTCTTCTTCATTTGCACACCATGGACTTAGGATTAAACAAGCAAAGCTTTATTAGCAGAATTTTACATCAAATAAATATGAGAATGTGATGAAAACTATGCAAAATTAGAGACTAATCACACCCCCACACTTATCTTTTTGTTCGTCCCAAGCAAAAAAATAAGAAAATTATTACACCACTTTCGCTGGTGATGCGATTGCACTGAGCATGTGCAACAAGCCTTTAAACCTCTAAGTTTCCCTTAGGGGAGGAGTGTTGCCTTCTGAGGGTTTTCAGTGGATTGCACCCACAAAATCCAGTAAGCGAAAAAAATATTTAAGTGCTAGCAAACCACTTTCAAGAAAAAGAACCTTCAATCATCTAAGTAAAAATAACCGAATGGTGTAAGAATTAGGTTCAACCCTCATAAGTCCTCCTATACTTTAGCCTTTATAAAAGAAGAAATTATGATTTTTCTTTAAATTTAGAAAGGATCTTATACTTCTAACTCATTCTGTTATTTTGCTTTAGATAGATATGCATAATGTGTAAGTGTGATACTTGAGATTTTTCAACTCAACTTTGAATATCATTTAAATTTATTCATATTTATCTATTATTCTTGGTTTCATTAGGCTTTCTACTTTACTCATGTAACACATATCAAACCGATGACTCCCAAACTAGATGGTTTTAGGGCACCAGGTGGAAAAACACCCCTCAGGTCAAATATGCAAGTAAAGTAGGCCACAAAATCAAGATTTACTATTATATATTGATTATTATTTTTTTGGCGTAAGTAATCAGCTTCTTGAGGCACAATAATCTAGCGGTTTTTTTTTCAGAGTTTGTGTCTAAATCCCAAGCATATGTGTGTGGTTTATGCATATTCTACTAAGGCTAAATAAAAGACATGAGTTATTTTCCTTATCCCTCCTAACTCTGAGTCAAACCAATCTTTCTTGTTTATTTTGGCAAAAATAAAGATTCATTAATAAGGTACCCTTAATTCCTACAACCTTTTGGGATTTTTATAAAGAGTATGAAATTTCTTTTCCATCTGGAGATTTTTTTTTGGAATAAAAGAAACATAATAAAAGGAAAAAGAAAAAATGTCAGCACCCCCCCCCCCCCCACACTTATCTAATGTATTGTCTTCAATGAATGTTTATGTAAATGCGAATGTAATAAATAGGGTGAAGAAATGATGTCACAGTTTTCGTTGACTCGGGCGGCCAAGTACGAATAGGCAAAAGAAATGTCAAAAAAATGTAGAAGGGGTAAGCATATAAATAATTTTTTTTTAGTTGTTGTGGTTAGGTGTATGACGGGGCAAAAAGAGTCAGCACATTATCATCCGGAGTTATAGGCTCAGTGGCCAAGAAGGGCTTCAGTTTTTGCTCGTCCACTTTGAATTTCGTGTTGTTCTTAGGGTTTACAATAATCACAGTACCCTGTGGGATAACGGTGCGCACAATGAACGGTCCAGACCAACGAGTCTTCAGCTTCCCCGCGAAAATATGAAGCATAGAGTTATACAGCAGAACCTTGTCTCCCGGGGCAAAGTTTTTCCTATTTATGATCTGATCATGAAAAAGTTTAGTCCTGCTTTTTGTAATCTGAGCATTCTCATATGTTTCATTCCATATCTCCTCTAATTCTAAGATCTGCAGTTTCCTTAGCTCACCGGCCTTACTCAGATCAGAATTGAGCTGCTTAATGGCCCAAAGGGCACGGTGTTCTAACTCTACTGGAAGATGACAGGCTTTTTCGAAATTGATTCTGTAAGGAGACATCCCCAGGACTGTCTTAAAAGCAGTACGGTAAGCCCACAATGCGTCGTTGAGTTTGACCGACCAATCCTTTCGGTTCTGTCCGGCAGTCTTTTCCAGAATGAGCTTGAGTTGTCGATTGGTGACTTCTACCTGCCCATTTGTCTGGGGATGATACAGAGTGGATAACCTGTGATTGATGGAATATTTTCGCATCAGAGCTTCAAAAACTCTGTTGCAGAAATGTGATCCATTATCACTAATTATCGCTCTAGGGGTGCCAAATCGAGAGAAGATGTTTTCTTTGAGAAATTTGACAACCACTTTGTTGTCATTGGTCTTTGTAGGCACATCTTCTACCCATTTAGAGACATAGTCTACAACAACCAAATGAACTGGTTGCCGAAGGAATTAGGGAATGGTCCCATGAAGTCGATACCCCAAACATCAAAATTTCAACTTCCAGGATCGGGTTTAGGGGCATCATGTCTCTTCTTGAAATTTCCCCAATCTTCTGACATTTTACGCATGACTTGCAAAAATGGTATGAGTTTTTGAACAAAGTGGGCTAGTAAAACCCACTTTGTAGAACTTTCTCTGCAGTCATGCGGGGACCGAAGTGTCCTCCGCATGCAAGTTCATGGAAAAAGCTTAGCACACTCCTCTGTTCCTCCTCTGGTATGCATCGTCGAATAATCTTGTCGGACAGTACTTAAAAAGATACGGCTCTTCCCAAAAGAAGTACCGTATGTGGACAAAGAAATGACACTAGTCTTGCTTTGTCCAGTCAGCAGGTAATTGTCCAGTGGCCAGGCAATTAACAATGTCCGCATACCAGGGTTCCTTAAGAATGGCCAGGATGTGCTCGTCTGGAAAATCCTCGTTGATCGAAGCTTGTATGATCGGTGCGTTCGGAATTCGTGATAAATGATCTGCAACCACATTTTCTATGCCTCGTTTATCCTGAATTTTCAGGTCAAATTCTTGAAGCAAAAGGATCCACCGAATCAATCGGGCTTTTGCTTCCTTCTTGGTCATGAGGTATTCAGTGCTGAGTGATCTGTAAAAATCACCGTCTTCGAGCCTAACAAGTAGGGCTGGAACTTCTCTAACGCAAAGACAACGGCCAAGAATTCCTTCTCAGTCGTTATATAATTCTGTTAGGCATCATTCAAGGTCCTACTCGAGTAGTAAATCACGTGCTGCCTATTATTGATGCGCTGTCCTAGTACAGCGCCAATAGAAAAATCAGAGGCATCGCACATGATTTCAAACGGTTGGGCCCAATTAGGAGCAGAAATAATAGGTGCAGAAATAAGTTCTTGCTTAAGCTTCCCCCATGAATTGAAACATTCATCATTAAATCAAAGGGCACGTCCTTAGCGAGCAGGTTGGTTAAGGGACTAGCGATTTTGCTAAAATCCTTAATGAACTGTCGGTAGAACCCAGCATGCCCTAGAAAGGATCTAATATCCTTAATGCTTTTGGGTGGAGGAAGCTTAGTAATCACTTCTACTTTAGCCTTGTCCACTTCAATGCCTCTCCTAGAAATCTCATGGCCTGAGACAATCTCCTGTCTCACATGAAGTGACATTTCTAAGGGCATTGTCTATTTTTCTCTTCTTTTATTTTATAGTTGATGAGTGCTGAAGACCAAAGGTACGTGACACATTGCATAAAAAATAGGAAACACCCTTGTTTGACTTAGTTCAATATAGTATGTTTTGATTCTTTTGTTTGACACGTACACATTTAAAGCATCTTAAGGGTATAACCCATAAATAACATAAGGTGGGGATTTCATCACCCTTCCTTAGCCCAAAAACCACATACCGTGCACGCACCATCCTAACCTTAACTAAAATTTGACTAGACATTGGCCCTAGGTTGACTTCGGACTCATTTAGGAGGTTGACCGAAGAAGAGGTTGTTCGAAACTAACTCTTGCCAAATCGATGTCTAGGAAGGGGATTAAGGGTCGAAAGCCCAAAAGTTGGTGGTTACTTAACTAAGGAACGTCTTTGACGGATAACCTCCCACCAACCTTGCCACCTACCTGGCCGATTAACTTGTGGTCAGGGTCGGCAATAGACCTCTCAAGGATAACCTAAAGTTAGGAGTCGTCTACGTCTAGGCTAACTTAGACTAGGATTGATTGCTTAGACTAGGACTTGATTGACTTGGGTGAACTTGTCTGTTAACTTTAGTAACTTAACTTTGCATGTCAGCTTGGTCAAGAGACCCGGCTACATCTAGACTAACTAGAAACAGTTCACCACCCAAAGCTGAAGATATGGGTCAACAACCAACGTTGCAAGATAGGTTCTATCCTACTAGGACCTCTCTACCTTCATGTATTAGCCTTCCTGATGTTGGGGACAACCAATTTGAGTTAAAACCCCAATACATAAACACTTTTCCAAAGTTTCATGGATTTGAATTCGAGGATGCATACTTTTCGTTTGAGAGTTCGAGGAAGTATGCCTCACGATGAAAATAGCCAACTTAGGAGTAGATGCTATTAAACTTCTCTTTGTCCCATTCGCATTGAAAGACTTAGCAAAGAAATGTCTCTATAGTCTAGAAGCCGGCTCCATATCATCATGGGATAATTTCGTCAAGGCATTCCTGAAGAAATTCTATCATGTTCATAAGACTGCTCAAATTAGGAATAGCATCTTGCAGTTTAAATAATTGCCAAATGAACCTTTTTGGAAACTCTTCGAACGGTTCAAGGACCTACTTGCTCAATGCCCTCATCATGGGATAGATAAATGGCGACTTTGCCAATCTCTCTATGATGGTCTAGATTATTTTATTAAGACCCTTCTAGAATCCACATGCCAAGGGGATTTTTGGGTAAAAATGAAACGGAGGGATGGGCCTTATATGAGGACTTGGCCGGTAAGACCATCCAATGGCAAGCAAATCCGAAAAAGGTTAAGTCGAATGACTCAATCGCTTCCAAGGGAGGTGCCTATTCCATAGAAAATCATATAGCTATTGAAGCTAAATTGACAAGCATAATGAGAAAAATAGAGTCTTTAGAGATCAAGTTTGAGACTCTAGGAACTAGAGAGCAAGTCGTGAACCAAGTCAGCCCAGCATTCCCTGCAGGCTGTACTTACTGTCAGTCCATGTCTCATGTAATGGAGGAGTGTCCAATATTTCTAACTCAACAAGGAGTCCGCGAACACTTGAATGCAACCTTTGATAGGCCAGCCAATAATCCATATCATCCACTTACAATTCCGGTTGGAGAAACCACCCTAACTTTGCTTGGGGCCCACAAAAGGATCAATTTAGGTCCAAATTCTCCAACCAAGCCCCCAACCTTAATATCATTAACAATTCCCAAACCAAAGTCCATCCACTTTTCAAACCAACAAATGGAGTCAAGACTTGCATTTATGGAAAGAAAGATGGACTCCTTTTTGAAATTCCAAGAAACAGTGATGCGAACTTTGAGTAGGTTAGTTGACCAATTGAGTCAACTAGCTAACCCGGTTAGTGAAAGACAACAAGGAACCCTACCAAGTTAACCATTGCCAAACCGTAGGAACACTAGGCAGGCTAATGAAGCTCAAGACACGAATCAATGTAACTTGGTCTACACATTAAGGTCGGGAAAAGTAGTTGATAACCAAGTGATAATGCTACAAGACTCGACTCAACCATCGACCCCTTCTAGTTCCGCTCCTCCTAGCTCAAATGAACCCCAAAAAGATCAATCAGCTGAATCAGTGCACACACCAAAAGTCCCATACCCAAATAGGCTTAAGTGTAGCAATAGTGTTCAAATGGAGAAAATCTTAGAAATGTTCAACGAAGTAAAGCTAAACATCCCACTTCTTGAGGCAATACAACAAGTTTCTAGTTATGCAAAGTTTCTAAAAGACATGTGCACCAAGAAGAGGAAGACTAGCGTGCCCAAAAAGATTTTTTAGCCACTAGCATTAGTGAGCTATTGTCCAACCAAATCCCAGTCAAGTACAAGGATCCCGGTTGCCCTACCCTAGCGTGCACAATAGGTCAAGCCGAAATTGGTCGAGCACTTCTTGATTTAGGTGCGAGCATTAATTTGCTCCCCTTCTTCGTTTATCAACAACTTGGGCTAGGCAAACTGAGCCCGACCTAAGTTACGATTCAGGTAGCCGATAGATCAATTAAGGTTCCAAAAGGAGAAATCAACGATGTCCTAAATAGGGTTGGAGAGTTTATCTACCCAGTAGATTTCATTGTGCTAGAGACACAACCCGTGTCAAATCCTAGGTCTCAAACTCCAGTCATCTTAGGTTGACCATTCCTTGCGACTGCAAATGCAATTATCAATTGCAGGAACGAATCCATGAGATTGACATTTGGAGACTTGACCAAGGAAGTCAATGTCTTCAACCTAGGTAGACAACCCTATTACATCATTGATGAACCTTTTGAGGTCAACCTCATTGAGGATATGACTAGTGAGCACAAAGAGGAGATCACACTAGAATCAAAGGGTGATGAAGAGTTAGAATCTAGTGATCTCAACCTTGACGATATTGCTTTTCATACTCCATTTTGGGACAGAGGTGTTGATAATAATGACTCTGAAATTAGTTTAAAAAATTTGAAAATTAGATGGGGTAAAATTCTTAATAAAAATCATTCACATGTACATCATTTTAGTGGGTTTTATTAGAGAAGTTTCTGGTGGGTTCCTCCGAACTCCACGCAAATTAGATTGGGCCGCATTTCGTGGACCAATCAGACCACCACCGGAACCACCACCATAAGGTAATATTTTTCTTCTCTTTCTTCTTTTTCAATCATCTATGCATTACTTCATACATTGAGGACAATGCATGAGATAAGTGTGGGGGGAGGGTACTAACGTTTAAAAAAAATAAATATAAAAATAAAAAGAATAAAAAATATTTATTTTATTATAGATTATTGACTAACTGTAGGTTGTTCTTAACGTAACTCACTAACCTTAGGTTATTAACTTAACAAAATTCATTAAAAAAAGAATAAAAAAATATTTATTTTAACATAGATTATTGACTAACTGTAGATTGCTATTAACATAACTCACTAACCTTGGTTATTAACTTAAAAAAATTTCTTTTTATTTCTAAAAAATAAAAAAATAAAAAATAAAAAAATATATTTACTAACCAGACTAATATAATGATTAACTTACTAACTTTAGGTTAATATTAACTTAACAATATATATATATATTATATATATATATATATTATATATATATATATATATATATATATATATATATTTTGAAAAAGAAACAATATTTTGACTTATCATTTGAAAGAAATCCAAGTTAATCTTAAGAATTAGGAAAATCATGATTAAGATTTCTAAAAACTTGGTCAAAATAAAATAAATTATTGGATTTTTAGGTGTAGGAGGAAAAATTGAATAAGTAATTAGTCTTTATTTTTATCTTAATGAAATGTGCATACCTAATACACTTGCACATCTAGGTTTCTAAGACAAAGTCTCTTGTGCCTTTTAAAAAAATTATAATAATATAAATAAAAAAATTCACGAATTAAGCTGGATACATGCGCCTTAAGAAGCATAAGTATTCATATCTAAAGGTGATTTTATAAATAAAGTCCTTAGTTTTGTGGCCTAGTTCACTCGAGTCCTTAAGTCCGTGGGGGTTTTCTCACTCGGTGCCCTAAAACTGACCGTTTTAGGAGCCACCAACCTTAGGCTCGCTACATGGGTGAATTAGAAAGCCTAGGAAAATTAAGAAATATTATCTATATATGTACTAACACATCAATAGTCAGTTAGTTAGGTATGGGGGCCTCAAGAAGCCTTGATACTTATATAAAAGAAAATTAGATGAGTTATACATACACACACAAACACACATAAAATAAAGAGGCATGGGACTCCAAGTTAAAGAATTCCTAGTAAAGATTCACGTTCACAAGGATGTATATGACTTAGGGTAACAAAAAAGACTATATAAAAATTCAATTTAATCCTTACCTAAATCTGATAACAAATTATTGTATAGAGACTAAGTTCAAGAATGAATAAAAATGATAATTCTAAAACTTATAGATTGCTTAGTTTTTTCAAACATATTTCAAATATTTTTCTCCTTTTTCAAATAAAAAAAATTAATCACTAACATTTTCTTTTTCTTTTATGGATTTTGTAGGTGTAATCCACTGAAAACCCTCACGAGACAACACTCGTCTTCTAGGGGTAACCTAGAGGTTTAATGGCCTGTTGCACGTGCTAAGTGCAACCATGATTCCTACAAAAGTGAATAGGTTAGTTTTTATTTTATTTTCCTTTTTCTTTTTATATTTTACTCGAGGATGAACAAAAAGATAAGTGTTGGGATGTGATAGGTAGTCAAAAGTGCATATTTATCATCATATTTATCATCATATTTTCCTACTTATTCTTTTATAATGCACTGCTACGTAACATTTTATTGTTTAGTATTGTGCAGGCCTTGAGTAATTAAGAAATAAATAAATGAAGCCCAATTGAAGCCCAAAAGTCCAAAAATCCCACAAGCCCACATGTATGATTTATTTTAGTAATTTAGAAGCTTCTATCTTATCTAACCTAATCTAAACTTAGATTTTAAATTATTAATTTAAAATTCAGGGAGGAGGAGGAGGAAGGATAAAGTAGGACTCCTAATTGCTATTCAAATCTACGGGAGGAGGAAGGATAAAGTGGGACTCCTAATTGCTATTCAAACCTAGAGGAGGAGAAGAATAGAACAAGATGAATCATTATCCTAATTAAAGATAGAGATAGACTTTTATTTGAACCAGGTTGCTTGCACCACAAGATGAAGATAAAGGAGAGAAAATCTGAATGTAATTCGGATTCAGACTAGACACTCTTTAGTATTTCAATCATAACTTTCTCTATCGAAACTCAAATTTGATGATTCAAATGCTCTAAAAAGATGACTGGAAGGAATACAACTCTTACGTTCATCACACTTTCAAAGTCAGCCGTCTGATAATCAACATGATAATAAGTTGCAGATCAGAATTGAATTTCTACATAAAATTCTGGATAAGTCAAATCAAATTTGGAGATAAGAGAAGAATTCAAATTCAGAATTTTAGCTCCTCCTATCTTCGTACGCTTCCTATCCCTCTGATTTTCTTCTATAAAAAGGACCCCTGCAGTATGTACAGAGCACCTCATCCAGAGAGAAGAAGAATAAGGCTAGGGTTAAAGATTTAGGGTTTTTTGTTAGATTAGTTTAGCCTCTTTTGAGTTCTCTTCTTTGTAATTGTTGTTGGCTTTGCTTGGCTATTGTAAGGAGGAAGGAGAAGGAGCTTGTACTCAAGGATTGCATCAATAAAGGTTATCTTTTTTTATGTTCTTATTCTTGTTCTTTTAATTTCAAGTCTACCTTTTATTTCTTTGTTCTAGGTTTGGTTTTGGTGTTGTCTTTAATCTTTTTTCCTTCCTTTTCTTTTCTTTAAGTTCTTAAAAATAAAAAGATGAATAAAATAAAAAGGATGCTAGGCTAGAATAATTCTAGGGTAGCTAATCACTAGATCTACTAGGGTTAGATCTAGGGTTAGTTGATTAGTCTAATAGATTTGTAATCTTGGTTAGATTAATCCTTTGAAGTTTAGTGATGATAGTCCAACTTAATGATTTAGATAATTAGGGCTTGGCTTTGGATTAGAGTAGGGTTTGGCTTTAAATTAAGTTTAGGGGTACGGTTTGGCATAGTTTAAATGATTAGGGATTGGCTTTGGCTTAGGGTAAATTAGAGTTTGGCTTGGCGTAGTGTAGACAAATTAAGTTGGACATCTTACTCTTCTTACTTAGAGTTAACAATTTAGATGAATGTTTCATTAGTTTAAAAGATATAACCCTAGATCGAGACTAGTCGTGAAGGTAGATTAGCGACCTAGACTCTCCCTTTTGATTAGATCTACTTTCTTATTTCAAACTACAACCAACCTTTCTTCTAAGTCTTGACTACAGATATACCGTGCTGCCAATGCTTCCATCGTCTCCCTCCCAGTGAACACGACCCGCTTTGGCCCTTACTGCAGCTGATAGAATTGAACAACGAGAAGAATCTAACCTTCTAATTCTTTGATTATCTATTTTTGTACATATTTATTCTCTCATTCATGTTTCAATCAAAAACCTAAACTAAAACTAAACATATATCTTCCAAAAAAAAAAACTTAATCATGAAAGATATGAAATATTTGGTGTGTGTATATGAGCTTGAGCAATCCACAACTAATCTAACCTTAACATTTTATCTAAAAGCACAAAATCTTAACACTTACAAACATGACTCAAGTCTTAAAATTTTTTTCTTGAAAATCTTCTTCTCCATCTTGACTTGGTCCAAAACTTGATTCAAAGAGCTAGACTTCTCTTGAGTACTTGATGCGATCTTTAAACGCGAGCTCTTGAATCACCATGTGCTAGCTTCAATACTTGACTTCAAATAGTTCATTGAAGCTAAATACCGACTAAGGTCTTGATCAAATATCTGAAACTTATAAACACAAGATTATTATTACTATAACTACATGAGTTAATCATCATCAAAACTAGAGTGATGGGCCTTTGGGCCAACACAAACTTCATAGAATACCCGACATAAAGAATCGCGACGCACCAAAATCAGAAGAATACTAGAACTAAAAAAGAGTTGATCATAACTTGCTTGCCACCACATTCCCTGTCTATCCATATCTTAAGTTGGCATAAAGGCTACGAAAATCTAAAACAGAGGAAGATGAAAGGGATTAGGAATCAAGGAAAGATGATGAAGAAAGAGAAGATAACTCTGCACTTGCAGTTGGATTGTATAATCACGGCTCATGCATTCCAGTTGCAAATTTCTTTACCATTAATTTATCGTTTGGACGTTGATTGTTACACATATTTGCATTTTATACCACCTTTATACCTTGCATATTGTATATTAAATGTGATTTTTAATCCCTAGTTTCTCTATTTTTGCAGATCCACACTTTAAAGAGAAGAAGTCATTAACCACTTTAATTAGTGATAATTAAAGGGGTTAAATCAAAAAGAGCCAAAAAGATCAAATCAGATCTCACCAAGATCTGCGCGCCAATTGGAGAATCCAAGTAGTCCACGTGGCTAACTACCCAACTACCAAATCCCACCAGAAAATCTGGGCCCAACGGCCCAGATTCTGCCGCAGATTCTGGGATTTTCCCGCGTATCTGCGGCAGTTGAGAGGCCGTTGGGCCCGGATTTTGTGGCAACCACCAAGGCTCCAGAAGCTTCCCAAAAATGTCTATAAATAGGTGACCAGGGTTCGTGCGTGCAGGCAGTGAAGAGAGAGAGAAAATTAGGGATTTGTTGTAATTTTTGTTCTAGGTTTTTAGTTCTCTTCTCCTTCCTCCTTGAGTTCTAGACAAATTGAGAGAGAGATTTCAGTTTGAGAGCTTGTAATCAAGAGAGTGACACTCTTGAATCAAGGATTCATCAATGAAGCTTTCTTCTTCTCTTTGCAAGACTTGAGTATGCTTTCTTTTCATATGCTTTAATTTCTTGCATTTAATTCTAGTTCTAGTTTAATTGCTTAGATCTTTGCTTTTTATGGAGAATTATAGCTTTGTTATTAGTCTAATGGAGGGCTAAGTTCTTGTTGCATGGCTAGCTAAGACTCACCTAGCTACTACTATCTCTTGGTTGATTGTCTACTTCAATTCTTGCATAATTCTATGTTTCTTGTGAATTCCAATGAAGTATGGTTGTATCCTTTGGTAATGGCTTGTTAGATCTCCATATGAATTATGTGCCTCTTATAAGAGCCTTTGATGAAACATAAGGATGGATCACCAAGGATGTGTCACTTGTGTAGCAAGATCAACTCATGTACTTCAAGCTAACTTTGTAGTTAAGCTATGAATGTTCAAAAGAGTTTTTGATTCTTCTAACCCTAGCACTAATTGAGTACCAAGCCTATAGTTCCTCAATGAACATCTATTAAGAGAGCCTAAGATTCAAGATGAGGCTTCAAGCTAACTAACAACAAAGGAACACTAGTCTTCAACAAGGGAAACAACACTTGAACATGCAAGCTATCTTTAAATTGCCTATGATTCAATATGAGGCAATCTTGCAATCAACATAGAGTTAGTATGTTAGCAATGAGGTGTAGTTAGGCTAGCCATGCATCTTTCTATCAAAAGAGTTTAAACACTTTCTTCTAGCATTCTTTTCTTTACTTTACACTTCATTCTTTTCATTTCTTTTTCCACAATCTAATTTCTTTTTCCACAATGAACCAATCCACCATTTCTTGTACATTTCTTGCAATTGTGTAATTAACAAAGAAGAGATCTCGTTTCTTTTTCTCACTCATATCGTAACGCTTCTACGCTAGCTCTCCTTGTGGTTCGACTCGGTATAGCTATATGCTATAGCGAAAGATTGGACAAGGTATATCAATTACATATTTGAAGTGAACAAGATCAAAGGTGAACTCTAAACCTTATCTTTAATACCTAATTCTTGTGCAAGAACTTCATATACCTTGTTGATATCCAACCAATTTTTGGCGCCGTTGCCGGGGAGAGCAACGGTATTTTTAAAAGTGAGAAACTAAACGATATATCTTCTCTGTTGCAGGTACAGGTTGAAGATTCAGAAATTTTTGCACATCAGAAATATACAAGTGGACCTGGGCCTCTGCTCTCGAAAGCAGAGACCAGGATCCCTCCAAAGTGCCGCAGATTCCTGGCTTTTGCCGTAGAATCGCGGCACAGAGGAGTTCACTACTAATCTGTTTTCTGCAGGGCTTTGCTCTCTGCTAATTACTTCTGCTGATATACTTGAAATCTTGTATTCTTCACCTGATATTTGCTAATCAACAGTAAAAAATTTGGTGTAAATTGTTAAAATTGTTTAGACATCTTGCATTATAGGCACGTGTCTTTCAATTACTTTACATTTACTGTTGAAGAGCGCGGGGGACAAGGTACGTACGCATAAGCATATAGACTAGGATTCACTCGTTGTTTGATTTAATTAAGCTTTGAGTGATCTTTGGTTGTTTACATCGTACACTTGCACGAATCAACTCTAAGGGCAAATCCCATAACCAAGATAAGGTGGGGATTTTATCACCCCTTCCTTAGCCCACAAACCATTTCCCCACGCATTCACTATCCTAAGCTTCTAAATAAAAATTGCTAGACGTTGGCCCCTAGGGACATCCGGACTCATCTAGGAGATTTCCTACGGGGGAAAAGTGTTGGAAAGTAACTTTTGTAAAATCGGTGTCTAGGAAAGGGGTTGAGGGCCGAAAGCCCGAAGATTGTTGGTTACTTAATTAAGGAACGTCTTCGGACGGAAAACCTCCCAACAACCTTACCCTTCCCTGGCTGATTTGCTTATAGTCAGTGTCTACACTGAACCTCCTGTGGACAATCTACAGTTAGGAGTCGTCTAGGGCAGGAAACTTAGAAGCTTGGATTGATTTTTTCTTTTTTTTCTTGATTGTTATTTTTCATTTTTCGACTGTGTGAAAGGTGCACGTTGATTGTGTAATTGTATGCGAGAGTGGTATCGAGAACCAATTTCTTCTAGGCTTGTGAGAACTTCTACACTGCCACATACACCACCACTCGACACAATCATGACCAATAACGTGTCGCTGCAGGACAAGTTCTATCCTATCCGCACATCAATTCCTTCTTGTATTCTCCTCCCGGACACTAATGACCATAATTTTGAGTTGAAACCTCAGTTCATAAACACTCTTCCACGATTTCATGGATTAGATTCTGAGGATGCTTACGTCTTCATACGAGAGTTTGAAGAAGTATGCCTCATGATGAGGATTTCCCAGTTGACAGAGGATGCTGTAAGACTTAGATTCATCCCGTTTACACTAAAAGATATTGCAAAGAAGTGGCTGTACAGTCTTCCTGTCAGCTCAATCTCTTCATGGGATGAGTTCGTTAAGGTCTTCCTTAAAAAATTCTATCCTATCCATAAAACAGCCCTCATGCGTAAGAATATAATGCAATTCAAACAAGAACCCAATGAGCCGTTCTGGAAGTACTTTGAGCGCTTTAAGGACCTAGTAGCCCTGTGTCCCCATCATGGTATAGAGAAATGGCGCCAATGCCAGATTATCTATGATGGATTGGACTATCAGACTAAGACTCTCCTTGAAACTATGTGTCAAGGAGAATTTCTTAAAAAGGATGAAGACCAGGGTTGGGACCTTTTTGAGGCTCTAGCGAAGAAAACTATCCAGTGGGAATCCTGCTCTGAGAAACCCACACCAACAACTTCCAGAACTGGTTTACATTCTATAGGATCCTCGATAGCTGCAGAGGCTAAGATAACTCAGTTGATGAAGAGGATTGAATTGCTAGAATCCAGGGAAAATTCTGTTGTTAGTCAAGTCAACCCATCATCAGTAGCTAGCCCATCATCTATGGCTAGCCCTGCACCTATAATCCACCCAGGTTGTACTTACTGCCATGATTTGAATCATGTGTTGGAAGAGTGTCTAGTGTATTACTCTCAAAATTTTCAGGAGGATACGAATGCCATGTACACCAGACCCACCTACAATCCTTACTCCAAAACCTATAATCCTGGATGGCGAAACCATCCGAACTTCTCTTGGAGTCAGTCTGGCCCTGAGCAGCCGAGACAACCATTTCCACATCAACAATACCCTGCTCAGGCACATCCACCGATTTACCACCAAAACCCACCAAATTTCAATTCATATCATAGTCCACCCAGATTCCAACCATATCAAAATTCTGTGCCATATCAAGCTAATTTTCAACCCCAGTATCAACAACAACAACAGCATCAACCACCCAATCCTTCAGATAAGAAAATTTCCGAATTGGAGAAAATGATTGAAACCTTGTCGAAAACCCAAGCAGCTATGATGAACAATCAGCAGCAGGATATGAATAAACTGCAAATCCAAATAGGACAGTTGGCTAATTCCCTAACTGAAAGGCAAAAAGGAATGCTGCCTAGCCAACCTGTGCCTAATCCCAAAGCTCATTTTCCTCTGCATGAAGTTGAAAACTCGGGACCCAGCCAAAGCCAATGCCAAGCCATTCATATCCTTAGGTCTGGGAAACATATAGACAATAAGGTTTCAAATCAGTCTCCAAAATCTGTGCCAATACCACCACCTTCTGTTCCAATCCAACCCATGCAAAATAGTTCTTCTTCGAGTTCACAACCATCCACATCCCAGTCTAAAGGAAAAGAGAAAGTTGATGAGCAAACATATAAGCCTGTTGTACCCTTTCCAAACAGGCTCAATAATCATAAGAATAATGCTCACATGGAGAAGATAAGAGAGATATTTAACCAAGTACAAATCAATGTCCCACTCTTAGATGCTATTCAACAGGTCCCATCATACTCCAAGTTTCTGAAAGAGATGTGTACTAAGAAGAGAAAGGCAAATGTCCCTAAGAAAGTCTTTTTGGCTTCCAACCTGAGTGAATTGCTTAATGGTCCAATCCCTATAAAGTACAAAGATCCAGGGAGCCCTACCATTTCTTGTATCATAGGGCAGACCACTGTAAATAGGGCTTTGCTAGACTTGGGCGCAAGCATCAATCTTCTTCCCTTTTCCGTATACCAGCAGTTAGGGTTAGGCAATCTTCGTCCAACCCAGATGACCATACAGTTGGCTGACCGCTCTGTAAAGATTCCCAAGGGGGAGATTACAGATGTTTTGATACGGGTCGGGGAATTCATTTACCCCGTGGACTTTGTCGTTCTTGAGACACAACCCGTACACAATCACAGAGCGCAGACACCTGTCATTCTAGGACGTCCTTTCTTAGCCACCGCAAATGCGATCATCAACTGCCGAAATGGATCAATGCGGCTGACGTTCGGAGATATGACGAAGGAGGTGAATGTCTTCCATCTGGGGAAGCAGCCAAGGGATGTGGAACATGAGTCTTTTGATGTGAACTTGATAGAGGGGTTAACCAGTGAACACGTGGAGGAGATGGAATATGAATCTGAAGAGGATTTTGAGTTGGAGTCAGATGACTTCAACCTTGATCAAATTGTTGGATCAACTATTGAAAGGACTACTAATTCCACCCCTATTCTTCCCTTGCACCATGAGCAATCATTGATAGATCCAGTCCCTTCTACTGAGCTTAAGATTCTTCCCGACCATCTCAAGTACAAGTACTTGGGTGAGAAGGAGTCCTTTCCTGTTATTATTGCATCCAATCTTACGGAACAATAAGAAGAGGACCTTCTGAAAGTGCTAAGGGAAAATAGAGAAGCCATTGGTTGGACTATGGCTGATATCAAGGGGATTAGTCCTTCCATTGTCCAACATAGAATTCACTTGACGGAAGATGCTAAGCCTAAAAGAGACCCACAGCGGAGACTTAACCCAATTATGCAAGAAGCTGTTAGATCGGAGATTCTGAAACTCTTAGACAATGGGATCATATATCCCATATCCGATAGTCAATGGGTTAGTCCAGTTCATGCTGTGCCTAAGAAAGCTGGCTTTACTGTTGTGGAGAATGAGAATAAAGAATTAATACAAACACGTCTTCCAACGAAGATTCGAGTTTGTATTGATTACAGGAAACTAAATAGTGCCACACGTAAAGACCACTTCCCACTTCCGTTTATTGATCAGATGCTGGAAAGATTGGCGGGACACGAGTATTATTGTTTCCTGGATGGATATTCAGGATATAATCAGATCCCAATTGCTCCCGAGGACCAAGATAAGACAACCTTCACCTGTCCGTTTGGAACATTTGCATACCGAAGGATGCCCTTCGGCCTTTGCAATGCTCCAGCAACGTTTCAACGTTGCATGTTGAGCCTGTTCTCGGACATGGTGGAGAAATTTTTAGAAATTTTTATGGATGACTTTTCGATATATGGGGATTCATTTGAGCAGTGCTTGTACCATCTGAAGTTGGTTTTGCAACGATGCACGGAAAAGAATTTGACACTTAATTGGGAAAAGTGTCATTTCATGGTCAAGCACGGAATTGTACTGGGACACAAGATATCAAGAATAGGAATCGAGGTTGACAAGTCGAAGGTGGAGGTTATTACCAAGCTCACTGAACCACAATGTTTAAAAGACATTAGATCTTTCTTAGGGCACGCTGGTTTCTATAGGAGATTCATTCAAGGGTTTAGCAACATTGCGAGACCTTTGACAAATCTCCTAGGGAAAGATGTACCCTTCATTTTTGATGAGGAATGTCACAAATCGTGGAAGAGCTTAAGGATAGACTTGTCTCTGCGCCGATCATCTCTGCACCAGACTGGACCAAAC
Organism: Agave tequilana; assembly: GCA_038442645.1. Taxonomy (NCBI): domain Eukaryota; kingdom Viridiplantae; phylum Streptophyta; class Magnoliopsida; order Asparagales; family Asparagaceae; genus Agave; species Agave tequilana. The sequence continues at coordinate 54,951 of JAVJIF010023162.1, forward strand.
CGTTTGAGATCATGTGTGACGCCTCTGACTTTGCTATAGGCACTGTTTTAGGACAGCGTATTGATAATAGGCAGCACGTGATCTATTATGCTAGCAGAACGCTAAACGATGCCCAACTCAATTACACGACCACTGAAAAGGAATTTTTAGCGGTTGTTTTTGCGTTGGAGAAATTTCGACAATATCTGCTAGGGTCCAGGACCATAATTTTTACTGATCACTCCGCCCTGAGGTACTTGATGCAAAAGAAGGACGCTAAGGCAAGATTGATTCGATGGATCCTTCTTTTGCAAGAGTTTGACTTGGAGATAAAAGATAAAAAGGGCGTTGAGAACGTGGTTGCGGATCATTTGTCAAGAATCCCGAACGCACCTCATGAGAAATACCGATTAATGAAGACTTTCCTGACGAGCACATTCTCGAGATACGTGGAGAGCCCTGGTATGCCGATATAGTGAATTACCTGGCTACCAGGCAAATTCCTTCCCATTGGTCAGGACAAGACAAACATCGTTTCCTGAGACAAATGCGGTTCTTCTTTTGGGATGAACCGTATTTATTTAAGTACTGTCCTGACCAAATTATATGGAGATGCCTTCCAGAGGATGAACATCAGAGTGTTTTGACATTCTGTCACAAGTTAGCTTGCGGTGGACACTTTGGTCCACGGAAAACTGCGGAAAAAGTGCTTCAGAGTGGATTCTATTGGCCCACTCTCTTTAAGGATGCCTATACCTTTTGCAAGCTTTGTGATAGATGTCAAATGACGGGTCGTATTACACAAAGAAACATGATGCCCCTCACACCCATCTTGGAAGTCGAAATTTTCGACCTCTGGGGCATCGATTTTATGGGACCCTTTCCTCTGTCTACGGTAACCAATACATCTTGGTAGCCGTAGATTATGTTTCTAAATGGGCTGAAGCGATTCCTACACGGACAAATGACAACCAAGTTGTCATTAAGTTTTTAAGAGAGAACATCATTTCACGCTTCGGAGCCCCCCGTGCGATACTGAGCGACAATGGGAGTCATTTCTGCAATAGGGCTTTTGAAGCCTTGATGCGAAAATACTCTATTACTCATAAACTATCCACGGATTATCATCCTCAAACCAATGGGCAAGTTGAGGTAACAAACAGACAGATAAAACTCATTCTGGAGAAACTGTAGGACAGAATCGTAAGGATTGGTCCATCAAACTGACTGATGCCTTATGGGCATACAGGACCGCTTACAAGACTGTCCTCGGTATGTCTCCGTACAGAGTTATATTTGGAAAACCATGTCACTTGCCCGTTGAGTTAGAACACCGTGCACTATGGGCTTTAAAGCAGCTGAATCTAGATTTGGATAAAGCCGGTGTTCTAAGGAAGCTGCAGCTATCCGAGCTTGAAGAATTACGAAACGAGGTATACGATAACGCTCGGATCACGAAGAACAGAACCAAGCTATTTCACGATAGATCCATTCACAGGAAAATCTTTGTTCCTGGACAGAAGGTTCTGTTATACAATTCAAGACTCCACCTTTTCCCTGGCAAGTTGAGGACCAGGTGGTCAGGGCCATTTATTGTTCAAACTGTCTTCTCTCATGGTGCAGTCGAGATTCTTGACCCAGCTAATGGCAACAAATTTACTGTTAATGGTCAACGTCTCAAGCCATTTTTTACCACGGAAGATATGTCACACGAGTTCACGAATTGGGTCTTTGTGACCCAGTTTATTTGTGACATTTTCATCTGTATAGTTCCCTGCATACTTTCCTGAATATCATTTTGGGGTCCACATTTGTAAATACTTTTCTTTTACACTTTTTGTAAATACAATTTTTTTTTTTAGGATTTTTTTTGCTTATTTTAGTTTCACATTCCTAAGAATTCTCTTTCCTTAGGATTCTTTTTCAAATTCCTTTGACCAAGGGTTGTAATATTACCTTTGACCTAGGGATATTTTTGGAAGTCCCTTTTTACCTACCCCTATAAAAACACTCTTTACTTGCCTCTTCTCCCTCAAACGCCGAATCCTTTCAGATCTGAGAAGCCTCTTCCAAACCGACCTCTGTCAAAATTCCCTTCCCCAGATTCTTCAACTCTGCCGCAAAAACCCTTTCCTGGCCGCAGATCCACTGCATTACGGCCATCTCTCGTGTTCAGAAAAATTCTGCTCGGCCGATTTCCTCTGCTGGTTGTAGATCCAGAATAACTTTTTCAACCTCTTTCCCGAGTGCCTTCTGCACTGCTGTTTGGATTTCCCCCCAAGATCTCCGGGGGTGGTTTGCAACTTTCTCTCTCTAAATCCTTTGTGTTACAATTCCTTAGCATAGATGGCACCAAATTTGTATGCGGAAAGAGATTTTTCAGTGCTATTGAATGATAGTATGGGATATGGACATATTTTAGTGGATAGGATACGTTCATGGAGTTGGTATTCATTAGTCTATGATAATAACGACTATGATGTGTATTATTGCCCCGAGCTTGTCACGACATTTTACAATGCAATTGATTATGCATCTGTGCACCATGACACGTACCAATTTATATCGCACATGCCATTCGGTGACATCTTTGTCACTATTCCACTTATTGCTGAATGCACAAATGTCCCCAGTTATCCCCACCACAGCGAACCCCTACCATTGATCGATTACATGCCTATCATGGGGGCTCGCTGTACAATTCAGGATCGTGGGCTCAAAGCCAACACGACCTTTCGAAATATTCATTGCGTTGGACGATGGGTCCAACGCAACATTTTTGGAATTGAGCACCAATCTTCCTTCAACAGGCCCGTGTTACAAGTAATTCATGATTTGATGACACAAACCCACACGGTCTGTTTAAATAGGGCTATCTTCCGTGCTATTATTGACAACTCCTCCCGCACTCGGGGAGCAAAGCATTCTCATGCCATACTAATCACACGTCTGTGTAGACATTTCCTATCAGATGCTGTCTTTAATTCATTTGACCAAGTGCCTGTTACTATAGAGAGACCCACAAGTTCTTATAATAGCTGCTTGCACGCACTCTGGACACCTAGTGCACAGCTAGAGGATTTACCTGTGGAGTCTTCCTCGGAGGAGAGTTTGGAGGAAAGAGATGACCCACAGTTTTGGAGGCAGGAGCCCCCCACCGATACACGTTCCTTCATGTCCACCATCTGGAAGGGCATGAAGAAGATTTTTAAGGGGCAGGTGGGGTTGAGGAAGAAGGTAGAGGAGGAATCATCCAGGTTATCCTCCAGGTTAGATGATATTGAGGCGACGTTGAGGAGGACACAGTCGGCAAGACCCAGTACTACTGCGGGTCCAAAGAGGAGGAGGGAATGACTTTTTACCTTACCTATTTTATGCATCATTTTTATCTTGCATACATTGAGGACAATGCATGAGGTAGGTATGGGGGGGTATGTACTAACATAGGACTTTTTTATTTTTTTTTATATAGGATTTTTTTTTATTTTTAGATTTTATCTTTTCTTTTAGATTTTCCACTTTCTTTTTAGATTTGACTTTTCTTTTAGAAAAATAAAAAAATAATAAATATAAAAAAAACTTTTTGAAATAAGAGATAAAGTTTTGATCTATTTTTAAGAAAATTAAGATGTATCTTAGAAATTAAGAAAGCCTTAATTATGACATCTTAAACCTAGTTGAAATAATAGATCTTGTTTGAAATTATAGGATAAGTAAGTAAAATTGGGGAGATATTTTTATCTTGAATTAAGCCTTAGATAGTAAGCACTTCACACTTACACAATTTTTGGATGGAAACAAAACCTAAAATGCCATAAAAAAAATATATAAAAAAAAAAGAATAAAACATCACTTATTAAGCTGGATAACTATGCCTCAAGAAGCATGGTTACTCACGCCTAACGGTGATCTCACTTATTAAGCTGGATAATTGTGCCTCATGAAGCATGGTTATTCACGCCTAACAGTGATCAAAAAGAATAATCCCCTTTAGTTTTATGGCCTTTTTCACTCGAGTCCTTTAACCCGAGGGATGTTTTCTCATCTGATGCCCTAGAACCATCTGGTTTGGGAGTCATCGGTTATAGGCTCGCTACATGGGTGAACTAGAAAGCCTAAGAAAACTAAGGGAAGAAAAAAAAAGAATAAATAAATGGCTTTATGGTTAGAGTTGAAATCCCAGAAATTTTCACTGAACACGGTGTGCATGCTATCTAGGTTTTATGAAAGATAAAATATTCAATCCAATTTTGAATTCTTACCTTAATTAAGAACAAGATCTTGCATGGAGACTAAGTTTAAGGAAGAATGATTATAGGTGGACTTATGACCTTAGATCACTTATATTTTTGCAAGAATAGTTCGAAAATATGTCTCTCTTTCAAAATGCATTTTCAAAACACTAACATTTGTTTTCTTTTTTATGGATTTTGTGGGTGCAATCCGCTGAAAACCCTCAGGAGACAACACTCCTCCTCTAGGGTAACCTAGAGGTTTAACGGCTTGTTGCACATGCTCAGTGCAATCGTGTCACCTACGAAAGTGGTGTAATAATTAGTTAGGATTTTATTTTTTCTTTTTCTTTCATTTTTGCTCGAGGACGAGCAAAAGCTAGGTATGGGGGTGTGATTGTTACACATATTTGCATTTTATACCACCTTTATACCTTGCATATTGTATATTAAATGTGATTTTTAATCCCTAGTTTCTCTATTTTTGTAGATCCACACTTTAAAGAGAAGAAGTCATTAACCACTTTAATTAGTGATAATTAAAGGGGTTAAATCAAAAAGAGCCAAAAAGATCAAATCAGATCTCACCAAGATCTGCGCGCCAATTGGAGAATCCAAGTAGTCCACGTGGCTAACTACCCAACTACCAAATCCCACCAGAAAATCTGGGCCCAACGGCCCAGATTCTGCCGCAGATTCCGGGATTTTCCCGCGTATCTGCGGCAGTTGAGAGGCCGTTGGGGCCCGGATTTTGTGGCAACCACCAAGGCTCCAGAAGCTTCCCAAAAATGTCTATAAATAGGTGACCAGGGTTCGTGCGTGCAGGCAGTGAAGAGAGAGAGAAAATTAGGGATTTGTTGTAATTTTTGTTCTAGGTTTTTAGTTCTCTTCTCCTTCCTCCTTGAGTTCTAGACAAATTGAGAGAGAGATTTCAGTTTGAGAGCTTGTAATCAAGAGAGTGACACTCTTGAATCAAGGATTCATCAATGAAGCTTTCTTCTTCTCTTTGCAAGACTTGAGTATGCTTTCTTTTCATATGCTTTAATTTCTTGCATTTAATTCTAGTTCTAGTTTAATTGCTTAGATCTTTGCTTTTTATGGAGAATTATAGCTTTGTTATTAGTCTAATGGAGGGCTAAGTTCTTGTTGCATGGCTAGCTAAGACTCACCTAGCTACTACTATCTCTTGGTTGATTGTCTACTTCAATTCTTGCATAATTCTATGTTTCTTGTGAATTCCAATGAAGTATGGTTGTATCCTTTGGTAATGGCTTGTTAGATCTCCATATGAATTATGTGCCTCTTATAAGAGCCTTTGATGAAACATAAGGATGGATCACCAAGGATGTGTCACTTGTGTAGCAAGATCAACTCATGTACTTCAAGCTAACTTTGTAGTTAAGCTATGAATGTTCAAAAGAGTTTTTGATTCTTCTAACCCTAGCACTAATTGAGTACCAAGCCTATAGTTCCTCAATGAACATCTATTAAGAGAGCCTAAGATTCAAGATGAGGCTTCAAGCTAACTAACAACAAAGGAACACTAGTCTTCAACAAGGGAAACAACACTTGAACATGCAAGCTATCTTTAAATTGCCTATGATTCAATATGAGGCAATCTTGCAATCAACATAGAGTTAGTATGTTAGCAATGAGGTGTAGTTAGGCTAGCCATGCATCTTTCTATCAAAAGAGTTTACACACTTTCTTCTAGCATTCTTTTCTTTACTTTACACTTCATTCTTTTCATTTCTTTTTCCACAATCTAATTTCTTTTTCCACAATGAACCAATCCACCATTTCTTGTACATTTCTTGCAATTGTGTAATTAACAAAGAAGAGATCTCGTTTCTTTTTCTCACTCATATCGTAACGCTTCTACGCTAGCTCTCCTTGTGGTTCGACTCGGTATAGCTATATGCTATAGTGAAAGATTGGACAAGGTATATCAATTACATATTTGAAGTGAACAAGATCAAAGGTGAACTCTAAACCTTATCTTTAATACCTAATTCTTGTGCAAGAACTTCATATACCTTGTTGATATCCAACCAGACGTGCTGAGGATGTGAGAGCCTAGGCTCTGATACAACCCTGTAACGCCAGTCCGGAGGTATGAAGACATTACTGCGACGTATATACGAAGGTCAAAAATACTCTCATATATATACGCTATGCATCAGTACATGCAAGAATCAGAGTTCAGAAATACGTGGTGCATTATACATTCCAACATATTAGTACAATTACAAAGTTATCACAGGATATGACATAATATTATAAGAATATTACATTACCGATAGGTGCAAATGCGAGAATACAAGAGATATATAAGTATGAACAGTACAAATGATGCTCATGAGTCACAAGGGAAAACTCGAGAGCCGAGCAAGGGGGACTGGAAGGATGGGGCCTTAGATGGTCTGCCGATGATCCACACTTCCGCTGTGCCACTCTGATTAGCAACCGAGACAGTCCACAAGCTCCAGGCTCCGAGATCTAGACAGGAGGATCCAGGGCAGTCAGAACTCCCCAACGAGTGGTGTTAAGAATTCCAAGTGTCATGCAAAGATATGCTCACGTGTATCGATAAATTCAAATCATAAACATGCATTAAAAATCGTGTCTGAGCACAAGCACACATGAACAGGAATGTGACATCAAGTGATCGGATAAACAGATATGACAAAACTAGTTGTACGGGCTCAGTAGATAGATTCGTGAGATTCATACCTCGAGGGGATAATCTAAACAAGGAAATCCTCATCTATATACCATATACCTCATGTCTCCATCAGCTGAGTACGCACAACCTGAGTTGTCCACAATAACAGTTAAAATAAAACAGCAGGAATCATTAGGAATTATATGGTAAATCCGTATAAATCAAGAATGAACAAGTCATGAAGTCAGTAAAGTATTACCCAGGTGGTAATCAGGAAACAGAATAGGAAATCTGAAGTAAAACCTGATGGAAGCAAATACAGCAAAGCCAATGGTATAGTCCAGTTACAAGCAAGTCCATGAGTTATTATCTTGGTGTCTTATTATTATTACTCGTCCGACCTATATATCTAGGTATGTATCCTAGTGTACATCTCAATACACATACATCCATATATAAGTAACTAGAGGTTGGTTATTAGAAGTTGATGAAGAACTGATAGCTCATACTTATAGTGATTTCCGATCGCCCAAGACACAGCCAATGGGGGCCTGAAATCCCCTAACATGCATCTTCTGGGTGCCTAAAAGTACCCTAACATGAATCGTCAGTTTAGTATTTTCACCACTATAAGTAAGGCATCATACCAACATTCATCACTTCCTCCCATTCCTAGTGCATGTTGTCCTTTTATAGCTTATTAAACAATTATCAGATTACGGGAATGAGCAGGAACATAACTGGTCATAATAGGAGTACATAACAAGCATAATAGGAGTACATAACAAGAGATCAGGTACTACATTCCCGTAATGTGATAATCATGAATAGAGAGTTAAACATGACAGGTATCAACTTTTAACATGAGAAGGAGAAGTGATCAGGCAGGTGTCAAGCGATAAGTGATATCAAAACAGGTGCATGTGTTAGCATGCAGGAGTCAGATGATAATAGGTAAGTGATAGCATAACAGGAGCAGGTGTCAAGTAGTAGCATGTCAGGTGGTAACACATCAGTTGTCAAGTGATACAGACAGGTGTCAAAAAATAATGTGTCATGTGTTAATATAATAAATATGTACATGACAAATGATAGAGTAATAGCTGAACACAATCAAGCAGAGTTGAGCAAGCTAGAGGCACAACAGTGAACATTGTTTAGTCACTAAAACGCTTGGCGAGGTTACTAGGACGACTCGGCTTAAAGTACGAGTAGAAAATCCGGCAGCATCTCGCCTAGAAGAATCTAGTGGTAACGCGCTAAGTGCTAAGCATACCTACCAGGTGTAGCTGAGAGACCTGACGGTCTAAGCGCAATCCTCTTTCGAGGAAGTGGGCGAGAGAGCCCGGAGGCTAAAGTATGCTCGGGGTCTAAATGCACTCTTGGTAGCTACCACGAAACCCATAAGGGTGCAGGCCTAAAACTAATTGGGTAGTTAGTCTGGGAATGGGCAAAAACCCAGAGTCGGTACAAGGGTACCAGCACGAGATGTCAGTACCACACCAGTTTACATATAAGCGTGATAATATCTAGACTGCCATGGAGAGATGAAGCCCAGAGGCTGAGTGGAGAGCCCGGAGGCTAAATGTAACCCGAAGGTTGGGTATAGAAAGCCCGAAGGCTGAATGCAGCCTGGAGGCTGGGTATAGTACCTGCAGAAATGTTAGTGTCGAACGCATGCATATGATAAACCAGTAATAGACCTCACAGGCATGGCATATGTACAGGTAGTAAACTACTATAGTACAAGCATTCGTCACAGGCACATACATGTACAATACTGGGCACTCGCCCACATACAAATACAAGGGCATCGCCCAATACAAAATACAGTCAAATACAGAATAAAATACACGTCGACCCAATGAAGCGAGAAAACCCAAAATGAGGCGAGGACACTCGCCTAAATCTCTGAAAATGCAGTGAAATCTTGGAGTCCAAAACACGCGCGCACGCCACCAAAATTATTAAAAAAAATTTAGAGAGAGAAAAAGATTAAGAGAGAGAAGAGAGAGGTGAAAGAGAAAGAGTTAGAGAGAAAGAGAGAGACATCTTGAGAGAGAAACATCTAGACAGAAGGAGAGAGCTAGTGAGATAAAATCTAGAGAGAGAAAGAGAGAGAGTTAGAGAGAGGAGTTCTAAAGAGAGAATAGGGGGGAGAGAGAGATGAAGGGATGAGAGAAAGGCAGTAGAGAGAGGGAGACAGGAGAGAGAGTCAGAGAGAGTCAAAGGGGGGAAAGAGAGAAGAGTGGGGGGGTTGCTACCCCTCTTCACTTCTGGTCACGGCTTGGCTGTGCCAGGCCGTGGCCAGGCCAGCCTTGGCTATGCGGCCAGGGCACCAGGGGGCGACGCGACCGTCCAGAGGTGAACGCGCCAGCTATACAAGGAGGGGGAGAGGGGAGAAGAGGGTGGAGATGTTGATGATGGTTGTGATTTTGAAGGAGGTGAAGTGTGGAGTAGATGGTAGCGATGGAGGAGGAGGTGGAAGGTGTTGGTCGGAGCTTGGTGGGGCCGCCGCGGTGTGGTGGAGATGGTGGTGGCGCCAGATCTTGGAGAAGGAAGAGAGAGGTGAGTGAGAAAAGTGAAATTAGAGAGAGATAGAGATATTAGGGAGAGTGAGTGAGGAATTTGAGAGAGAGGAAGAGAAATAAGGAGCGAGGGGAGAATTTGGGAGGAGAAGGAGGAGAAGAGGAGGCGGCTGCGTCATTGGTTTCTAGGGGAAGAAGAAAGAAGGAAAAAAAGAAAGGAGAAGAAAGAAAAGAAGAGGAGAAGGAAAAAGAAAGAAAAAAAGAAAAGAAAAGGAAACGAAAGAGAGAGAGAGGGTGGGAGGGGGCGGTGATTGGGCCCCTGTGTTGGGGGGGAGGGTGTGGGTCGACAGAGGATTGGAGGGGAGGAAAGAAAGGAAAAGAAAGAAAGAATTGAAAAGATTCCAAAAATAATAATATTTTAATAATGTCGAGAAATATTGACTGTTTCAGAAAAATCCCAAAAAATATCTAGAGGTAGAAAACATCATCCTGAGAAATAATATGAAATCAGTTTTTAGAAATAAAATCTCATTTTCAAAATAAAAATCCTAAAATCTACTAGCGATACTAGCCGACACCAAATCCGGCCGAGTTTTGATTAATTCAGAAAATTCTAAGAAATGCATTAAAGTAGAAAATGTGATTCTAAGAAATAACATGAAAGTGGATTTTAGAAATTCAACTCTGTTTGTAATTAAAAATCTGAGAATCGATCAGCGACACTGGTCGAAACCGGTTTTAAAGATTTGCAATTTAATTCGAAAAAATTCTAGAAAATCATGAAAAATATAAATATTAGAAAATAATATTTGAAACTGAAATCAGTCAATTCTAAATACAAAAAAGATCAAATCAAGTAATGCACTAGGATCGGGTCCTCGGCTCAGACTGGGGCTGACTCCGAGTCCAAGAATCTGGATCCAATGCAAAACGATCGCATAAATATTCATAAAAAAAAATAATTACGGAAGTAAAATCAAAAAATATGATCAAAAAATTAGAATACACAACTATGTAAGTATTCTGAGAGGGGGTGTAACAGAGGTCATGGCCTAGTAGCTTAAGTTTTTGGGTCAAAATTGGTTTTCGGGTCTTTATTTAAAACCATCATGTTCCTCACGGGGGCCCGTGTACTGGCCAACAATGATATTAAAGCTCAGATTGTGGCCCTCTCAATGGTGGAGCAGAATCCAATGTGAAGCCCGACAATAGGTGAGTTGGGAGTTGAGACCAGCACCAGTGCAGAAAAGGCTTTCCACATTGTCTCTAAACCGATGTGAAAAAGAAAAAAGACCTGATGCCTATCTAGCTGACATGGAAAGTCAGTGACTTTCCACATCAGTTTTTACTCAATGTTATAAATTAATATTTAACGTCAGGTATATAAATAATCGGCGTTAAAAAAATATTTATTTTTTAGCTGTTGTTTACTATCTACTTTACACGTCAGTTCTTAAGATAACCGACATTGAATATAAACTTTTCAATATCAGTTCTTAAAAGAACTGACGTGTAAACTATATACTATGTCGGTTATAAATCGACGTCATATATATTATAATTTTTTAAAATTACTTTTACAGTAACAGACACACAATACAAATCTGTACATATTCCAGCCAACCAGACACATAAGTTGACTAATACATTCCTCTACTCGACTTATCGTCTGATACATTGATTCATTCAAAAGTCTAGTCGACTTATAACATCTATATGTCGATTTATCAATCTCAACAGAAAGTCATAACTCCAATTTTTTCAGTCTAGTCAACTTATAAATCCTTACAGTTTACTTATAATATCGGTTCTAACTTAAATTAATCATACAACACATATAGAATTAATCCAACCATTCCAGACACAAATAGACACATATAGAATCATATACCAAGAAAATAGCAATTCAAAATTGTTCGAAAGGAGGAACTGAATTGAGCAGAGTTTTCGAGTAAATCGTTCATGTTCGTGTGCTGATTATCAAACTTTGAATATGTATGAAGATTTACTTTACTCCTTTGAATCACCGTTCATAACACAAGCTATCAAGGGTCGTATCTGCAGGGAGGACTAGCGATGAAAGCGTTCACGATTTTTATGTTGAAGTTTTTGGAAAGAAAAATGAAAGTTCTTCTTTGTTTATAAATTGAAATACAAAACAAAGCAGAAAGGGAGCAAAAAAATCTTTGTAGAGGTTTTTAGAGAAAAAGAAAACGGAATGAAAACTGGTGGCGTTTGGAAAAAGAGAACGTTTTTAGAAAAGGGTTTTGAAATACGATAGAGAGAAAGTCATGACTAACTAACATTCTACACTACTTACTACTCTCGTTGGGTGGTTCATGCCTCATGTTGATTCATCAGCAATAGTACATCTTGCTTTGTCAAATTGATATGTTGTCCCATTTAGAGGATGTGTTCTCATCTAGTCTTGGCTAGGTGGCCTCCTTGGATCATCGGCCCCCTAAATAGATTTTCAATAATGGAACATAGGTGATCACTCTTAGGTATGCTAAACGAGAATGTAAGATTCATTCGTCCATCAAAGCTATAATCAAGCTAGCATGAAATAAGAAACTTATACAATAGTTGTTAGCATACTAAAGTAATCCATCCTCATGTTCCATCAAGGCACTTATTTAAGAGACAAGGCTCTAAGTGAGGCACACGAATCATATGGAGGGGATACAAAGCATTCACTAAGAATTGAACATAACTCATCTTCATTGGGGATGAAAAAGACTTGTAAATTGCAAGACTAGAAATAAAAACATCCCATGATTCATATGAGTTAGCAATCACCCAAGAGTTAGTAGTTAGTAGTGTTAGAAGTTAGTTAGTCATGTTAGTGAGTTAGCTAGTCATAGAAAGGAAGAACAAGCAAGAATACATGGTAGAATGTAAATGCAAGAAAGAAAGAACTTGAAGATAAAGCAATAGAATAAGAAAAGACTTGAGAATAAGAAGCTTGAGCCCTTGTATTGAGTTGTCACCTCCTTCAATTACAAAGATCTCTCACCCTCACTCTCTCTTTTCTAGATCTAGGAGGAGAAAATGAAAATTACATAAGAACTAAAGAGACTTAAAGAAATCCTAATAATTTCCCTAAACAAGAATGCTATTCTCTCCTCCCTCGATTACAGATGCCCTAGGGGTCTTTTTATAGCCTTCAGGAGAAGATGCCATCCTACCACTGTAGGATCATCGCTTGATCAACGGCATTGGACTGCCGCGGATCCGCGGCCAGGGCCGCGTTTTCGTGGTAGAATCTTGGTCGTTGCGCCAACGATTTCTCTGGCATTCTGTTATGCCCTCGTGTGCCCAGCTGAAGCTTCTAGAAGGTGGAGAATATGCTTTGGATCCGTCCAGATTTGGCTTCCTTGTTGTGGGCTTCTAAATTACTCCTTTAATTCTTTTGTATTTCACAAGAATTGGGCCTTCTTCTTCCTAAAATATTGGACCTGAAAAATAAGAGAAAAGTAATAAAAATCTCATTTTATTATCATAAAGTATGGTGAGGTGGTGTAAAAATGATGCAAAAATGAACTCCAATCACACCCCCATACCTAACTTTTGCTCGTCCCCGAGCAAAATAAGCAAAGAGAAAAACTCTAACTAAATTATTACACAACTTTCGTAGGTGACACGATTGCACTGAGCTCGTGCAGCTAGCCGTTAAACCTCTAGGTTACCCTAGAGGAGGAGTGTTGTCTCCTGAGGGTTTTCAACAGATTGCACTCACAAAATCCGAAGTGAAAGAAAATGTTAGTAATTTTATAAAAGAGAAAGAAAAGAAAAATTTTATGATCCATTTTTTTTCAAGAATTTCGGTGATCTTTTGGTTTCAGGTTACCCTAAACCTTTCCTTCTTTTTATAAGCCTCCATTTGAAGTTTCGTTTTCAACTTAGGTTATGTTTTCAAAAATAGAGAGAAAACTAGATTTTGTATCAAGCCTAGCATATATGCATCTATATGTATGAGGGATTGATCTTAGACTATGGTACATTTATTTATATATATATCTTTTTTTATATTTATATTTATTTATTCCCTTAGCTTCATTAGGCTTTCTAATTTACCCATATAGCGAGCCTTTTACCGATGACTCCCAGACCAGATGGTCTTAGGGCACCAGATGAAGATACATCCCTAAGATCCAAGGACTCGAGTAAACTAGGCCACGAATGCTAATGACTCAACTATCTTTAGGCGTGACTTGTTATGTTTCTTAAGGCACAACTAACCAGCTTAATTGGTGATCAAGTTTTTATTTTTATTTATATATATTTTCTTTTTTCTTTTTATTATTATTTTTTATATATATATAGACAAAGTTACAAGTCCTTGAGTAATCCCTCAACATGTAAATGTATATAATGCTTAGGAAAATTCAAAATTTAGCTATCTTTTTATTCTTTTTTCTTAACCTAAAGATCCAACTATACTGCTCATTTTGACTTATATTAAGAAATCTTAGTTTGGAATACCCTTAATTCCTAAGATCAAGTTAATTCTTTTCAAAAAAGGATCACAGAAAATATTTTTTTATTATTATTTTTTATTTTTTTATTATTCTTTTTTTATTTTTTTATATATAAGAACATAAAAATCTAGAAAAATCCTAAAAAAATCTAAAAGAAAAATCTAAAAATAAAAATCTAAGAAAATCCTAAAAAACTAGAAAAATCCTAAAAATGAAAAAAATCTCCCTATGTTAGTATCTACCCTTATACCTATCTCATGCATTGTCCTCAATGTATGCAAGTAAAGTATATGCATGAGACAGGTAAAGAAAAGATGTCACCCCCTCCTTCGGCTCGGACCAGCAGTGGTGCTAGGTCCAGCCGACTGCGAACGCCGCAGACCCTCTTCGATGCGGTCGAGGCATGTGGCCTGCTCCTTAACTTTCTTTCGTAGTCTAACCTGCCCCTTAATTATCTTCTTCATGCCACGCCAAATGGTAGACATGAAGGCTCATGAATCAGTTGGGAGGTCCTGTTGCCAAAAGGCCGAATCATCATCATCCTCCAAAAGTTCCTCTGAAGAGGACTCGGCTGGGGCATCTTCAGGCCGGACTCTAGGAGTCCAGACTGCATGAAGGCAACTATTGTAAGTACTGGTAGCCCATTCTTGTGCAACAAATACCCTATCGTATGAGTCAAAGACCGCATCTGGTAAGAAAGTCCTACACAGACGAGTGATCAAAACGGGATGCGAGTACTTGGCACCGCGTGTGCGCGTGGAGTTAGTGATGATAGCATGAAATATGGTCGTGTTAAGGCAGATGGTGTGTTACCGAGTCATGAGATCGTGAACGATCTGCAGCACCGGCCTATTGAAGGAGGTCATATGATCAAGCCCTAATATGTTGCGTTGGATCTACCGTCCAACGCAATAGATGTTGCGAAATATCGTACTGGTTTTGAGCACCCTATCTTGCTCGGTACAGCGAACCCCCATGACTGTCATGTAGTCAATGAGTGGCAGGGGGACGCGATGGTGCGGGTTGCTAGGGACCTGGGTGTAGTCCTCCAACAGATTAAGCGTGATAACAATGTCCCCAGTAGGCATGTGCACCATGAATTGGTATGTGTCGAAGTTAATG
The DNA here is from genome assembly GCA_038442645.1 of Agave tequilana. NCBI lineage: Eukaryota > Viridiplantae > Streptophyta > Magnoliopsida > Asparagales > Asparagaceae > Agave > Agave tequilana. The sequence continues at coordinate 69,958 of JAVJIF010023162.1, forward strand.
GAGGCTTGATCAATTGAAGTATAGAAGAGCTTGACGAGCTCGGGACAATGGTAAGCCTCATGGTCGGATTTATCGTAGACTAATTCATACCAATTCCATTCACGAATTCAATCCAAAAAGATATGGACATAACCATTAACATCACTAAAAATTCTAGAAAAGTCTTTTTCAGTAAAGATGGATAGTGCCATGATTAACAATACAAAGTAAAGGAAAGAAATACGTAACCCTCCCCTAGATTAGTGGGGGAAACAAAATGAGATTGCAGAGAGCAATCCACAGGTGGCACAGATGATCAAGTAGTAGATCTGAGATCTACAGACAGCAATGATGGCAAGAAAATTTGGCGACGCTCTGGAGACTGCAAGATGGCGTGGATCCGCGGCCAGAGTCGAGCAAATGCGGCTCTGTCAGGGAGGCAGGGGCTCGGAAAAATAAGGGGGCGGCGCTCGATTCTCTCTTCTCAGATCTGTGTTTAGATTGTAGGGTAGAGAACAAAAGAAGGGATGGAGGGTATATATAGGGGCCTGAGAGGGGTAGAATTCCCAATTTGCCCTAGGTGAGTCAAAAATTACAACCCTAGGGAAATTCAGGTTATTAGAAGGGAAAAGGAGTATATAAAGGGAAGAAAACCTAAGTGCTATTTAGCACTTAGGTCCAAATTTTTTTATTATTTGCAAAAGTATTATTTTATTTTATTTTAATTTACAAGGGAGGTCCAAAAGATGTACAAGAAACACCGGAGAAGAGGGTAGAAAGATTTTGGTCATATGTAGACCGGGTCATAAAGACCCAGTTTAAAAATATTGTGTGACTCAGACTCTGTGGTGAAGAATGGCTTAAGTTTTTGACCATTGACTTTGAACGTGTTGCTACTCTTTGGATCAGAAACCTCAATCGTACCATGAGGGAAGACAGTTTGCACAACATATGGTCCTGACCACCTAGTTTTTAGTTTACCAGGAAAAAGGTGGAGTCTAGAATTGTACAATAGAACTTTTTGTCCTGAGACAAAATTTTTCCTATGAATGGATTTATCATGAAAAAGCTTAGTTCTGTGTTTAGAGATCCGAGCGTTATCGTATGCATCATTTCTTAATCTTCTAACTCGGATATTTGCAGCTTTCTCAAGTCACCGGCTTTGTCTAAGTCCAAATTCAGCTATTTTATTACCCACATCGCATGGTGCTCTAACTCCATAGGCAAATGGCAGGGCTTTCCAAATATAACTCGATATGGAGACATACCGAGGACAGTCTTGTAGGCGGTCCGATATGCCCATAAGGCATCAACGAGTTTGATGGACCAGTCCTTACGGTTTTGTCCTACAGTTTTTTTCCAGTATCAGTTTAATTTGTCTGTTAGTGACTTCCACTTGCCCGTTCGTTTGAGGATGATAGGCCGTGGATAATTTATGTGAGATGGAGTACTTCCACATTAGGGCTTCAAAAGTCCGGTTGCAGAAATGACTCCCGTTGTCACTAATTATCACACGGGGGGCTCCGAAGCGTGATATGATATTTTCATGTAAGAATTTAATAACAACCTGATTGTCATTTGTTCTGGTAGGAACAGCTTCAGCCCATTTTGAGACATAGTCTACAGCTACCAAAATGAATTGGTTGTCATAAGACATAGGAAAGGGTCCCATGAAATCGATGCCACCTAAATCAAAAATTTCTTCCTCCAAGATTGGTGTAAGGGGCATCATGTTTCTTAGTGTAATTCGACCTGTCATTTGACATTTGGCACAGAGTTTGCAAAAAGTATAGACATCTTTAAAGAGAGTGGGCCAGTAGAACCCACTCTGAAGGATTTTCTCAGTAGTCTTTCGTGGACCAAAGTGTCCACCACAGGCCAACTCGTGACAAAATGTCAAAAAACTTTGATGTTCATCCTCAGGGAGACACCTTCTAATTATCTGGTCAGGGCAATATTTGAATAATACGGTTCATCCCAAAGAAAAACTGTATTTGTGTCATAAAGCGATGCTTTTTCTGACCAGACCAACTTGAAGGTGTTTTGCCCCCATAGCAAGGTAGTTTGCAATATCGGCATACCAGGGTTCTTTACACATCGTGAAGATGTGTTCGTCAGGAAAGTTTTCATTATTATTTGTATTGTCTCATTGGTGCATTGGGAATTCTCGAAAGGTAATCTAACACCACATTCTTAATACCCTTTTTATCTTTGATCTCCAAGTCAAACTTTTGCAAAAGAAGTATCTATCGGATCAGTCTAGCTTTCGCATCCTTCTTTTGCATCAAGTATCTTAGAGCGGAGTGATCGGTGAAAATCGTTGTCCTAAAACTAATAGGTATTAGCGAAACTTCTCCAATGCAAACACAACTGCTAAAATTTCTTTTCAGTTGTTGTTTAATTTAGTAAGGTGTCGTTGAGCGTCCTACTAGCATAATAAATTATGTGTTGCCTGTTATCAAGACGTTGCCCTAGAACAGTGCCTGTGGCATAATCGAAGGCATCACACATAATTTCAAATGGTCTAGTCCAATCAGGCGCTGAGATTATTGGCGCCGAGACAAGTTTTTGTTTTAACTCCTCCCAAGCTTGTAGACATTTTTCATCAAAATTGAAGGGCACATCTTTTCCTAAGAGATTAGTTAAAGGTCTAGAAATTTTGCTAAACTCCTTAATAAATCTTCTATAGAAGCCAGCGTGCCCTAGAAATGATCGAATGTCTTTTAGGCATTTTAGCTCTGGGAGCTTCGCTATCACTTCTGCTTTTGATCTATCAACTTCAATTCCTCTGTTCGAAACATCGTGCCCCAGAATGATTCCGTGCTTGACCATAAAATGACACTTTTTCTAATTCAGTGTCAAGTTTTTCTCTATGCATTGTTATAAAACTAGCTTCAGATGATGCAAGCACTGGTTAATTGAATCGCCATATATTGAGAAGTCACCATGTCAGAGAAGAGACTAAGCATGCAACGTTGGAACATTGCGGGAGCATTACATAAGCCGAAGGGCATTCTTCGGTATGCAAATGTTCCAAAGGGACAGGTGAAAGTAGTCTTGTCTTGGTCCTCAGGAGCGATAGGGATTTGATTGTAACCTGAATATCCATCCAGGAAACATAATATTCATGTCCAGCTAGTCTCTCAGCATTTGGTCTATGAACGGAAGAGGGAAGTGGTCTTTACATGTGACAGCATTTAATTTTCGGTAATCAATATAGACTCGAATCTTTGTTGGAAGACGAGTCTGTACTAATTCCTTCTTATCATTTTCTACCACAATAAAACCTGCCTTTTTTGGCACAGCGTGGACAAGACTATGAAATCACCTAGAGGGGGTGAATAGGTAACTAGCTAATCTAATGGTCAACTAATGCGGAATTAAAACTTATTGCAACACACTTAGTGTAACTAACGAGTGTAGCCGAATTCCAGGTGAAGGGCTCTGGACTAACTCCTATTGATTCCTCTGAATAAGATTTAAGGTGCTATATGAAGCTCTCATGGTTAAACACAAGTGAGGCACACAAACAAACACTACCAAGCATATAAGAATGACATGACAATATGAATGATGTAAGGCACAATATAAAAGAGAGAGAGTTAGAGAAAGTTGATCAATCGCAAACACACGGATATGTTTCAAGTTTGAGCACACAGCTCTACGTCCCCGCCTTCACACAGAAGGATTTTCACTAACTTGTCCACACAGGGAACCTCCACTGAGGATTTGGGGCAATTACAATTTGGAGTACATAACTCCTCTCTCAACAAATACAACCTCTACACTTAGAGGCTAGGTACAAAGCCAACACAAATCCACCTCACAAATGAGGGATGGGCACAAAGCCAAACAACAAATCAACCTCCACTATCAACCTCTCACTAGAGGGATACCCACAATCACCTCTCACTAGAGGGATACCCACAATCACCTCTCACTAGAGGGATATCACAAATCAAGGAGGGTTTATAACTTGGTGGTTTCCACAACCACAAACTAATCTCTTTCTCATTAAACAAAGATCCTATAGATAGGATAGTAGATAAGCTCAAGTGTGAGAAATAAAGAGTTTGGAAAACAAAACACAAAGAAAAATACTTGGAAAACAAGTTAAACAAGATTGAAATGAAGATCACAACCAATATCCCAAATATCCTATTTTTCATTTGATTTTTTCAACCCTTTAAAACAAATAAAGATTGATCTTTTGACACTAAAAACTGTTTTGAAAACTTGTATAAAAACACTAGAGAAGATCAGAATTTTTGGCTCTTAAAAACTTGTTAAGAAACAACTCAAATGGGGGGATATTTATACCCCATTTGAAATCTGCCCATTGGCAGGAGAAAAGGCCCAAATTGGCCTTCCGTTTGACCGACCGGTCGACCGGCCAACAGTCAAAAATTTGACTGTTGAGCCTTTCGGTCGACCGCCCAGTCGACCGTGCCCAAACCAGAGAGCAACGGCTCTCTGGCCGGTCGACCGCCCGGTCGACCGGGCCAACCCGAGAGTGGGTTGACTTCAGTCGGTCGACCGCTCGGTCGACCGGCCAAACAAGCTGGCCTATGTGCACGTCTTGTGCACATCGGTCGACCGGTCCGGTTGACCAACCACTGGTCCAGTCGACCGTCCCGGTCGACCGCCAGGGCCTGGCAGGGACAATTATAGGTTTCAAAAACTGGTCTTTTTATTATCAAATAAATCCCATAAAATCTCATAAATTTCACAAAAATCACTTCATGTTATATCTTTGAAATACAAACATGTTTGAGTAAGAATCAAATCATGTTACAAACATTTTGAACCATTTTTGTGACTTGGAAAATTTGCCGAAAACCAAAATCCATATTTTTCAAAACTTGGATTTTTGAAATGGAAAACCGTTTTCTTCAAAACTCATGTAAATACAAAAACATGATATTTAAAAAACTTTGAGGCATATAGTATATAGATAGAATCCAATATACATATAAAAATATATATCAATATTTTTGACATTAAATCCAAAAAAAGTTTTGTTTAAATACAAAACTCCAAACTCATGAAATAGACTATCAAACTAAGTTTGTTTAAATAGTTGAAGCATGGATGTATATAGAACAAATCTAATATACATTAAACCATGTAAACTTGTTTTGATTCAATCTATTCATGAAAATCAAGATCGGTTAAACCGAAAACCAAACATGAAACGTGTGTGTGTTGTGAACTTGAGCATATCACACTATCTAATCTTTAACAATGGATCTAAACAAACTATACTAAAACAAATCGAGGTCTTCTTGTAGAGCGCCATCTCCAAGTCGACTCGATCCAAACGTGATCCATCGAGCTTGACTCCAACCGAGTGCTAGATATGAACTTGACGCTCGGGCTCTTGAATCACCTTGTGAAACCTCCAAAACACCTTTGTTGAAGCTAATCCCTACTAATATCTTGATCAAATATCTGAAACTAAATATCACAAGATTATTAGTAAACTATAACTACATGAGTTAATCATCATTAAACTAGAGTGGAAGGCCTCTGGGCCGACAATCTCTCCCTTTTTGATGATGACAAAACTCATAAAGTTATATATGCATGGATTAAAGTTAAGCTTCAAAGAAGCTCCCCCTTAACTCATGCATAGCAGTAAACACAAAGATATGCAATGAATATTAAACATGAATATGCATAAACATGCATAAAACAATGAAATGAACATGCTCTTGATACCAAATTTTTTAAATAAATTACTTTTCCTTCTTTTTAAAATAAACATGTTGTTAAATACTAATGAAAATATAAACTTAAATAAACTTGTTCCTTAAATAATTTCTCTTGATACCAATAAAAATTTCAATTTGAAAGCTTAATCAATAAGAGATCTTGATACCGATAATAAAACTTTTAATAAAAACTCTTGATACCAATTGAAAGATAATCAATAAAAGCTCTTGATACCAACAATAAAAAATTTAATAAAGTTCTTGATAATAACAAAACAAAAATAACAAATACTTCTCTCCCTTTTTGTAAATAAACAAATAAACATGCATATAGACTCAAATACTTCTCCCCCTTTTTGTCAATCATCAACAAAGGGGTGAAAGAAAACAATAAAACAATGTTCTCCCCATTTTTGTCCGAAACAAAAATCATCAAGGGGTGAAACCAAAACAAAACATTATGATACCAATTAAAAAAAATATATCAATTTAGTGCATCATGATACCAATTGAAAATAAACAAATAGGTAAATTTTTTTTTGAAGAAAACTAATTGAAAGTAAATAAAACATTGGAATTCAAACTAAAATTTTGATATCAATTGAAAGAGGTAAACATATAGATAATCTTGATACAAATTGTAAAAATTAGTACCAATTGAAAATATTTTACACTTTTGATACCAATTTGAAAAACATAAACCAATCTAAGATATTTTCATTAGGAGTGTATGATACCAAATAAAAAAATTAATATTAATTTTTTAAATCATTTTCAATCATTTTTCATCATAAAGTGTGGGAGTAAAATACCAAGGGTAAACAAAATCAATTGAAAGGTGAAATATGAATTTTCTCCCCCTTTATGAAATACCAAACAAAATGATGCATAAGCTTGTATAAGATACCAATTGAAAAATAATCAATTGACATATAATAGTCATTCAAGAAATCAAGCTTAGCATAACCAAAATTTGTGCTCAAAGATATAGAGATATAGTAAGCACAAATAAAACATATATATGTATGTAAAAATTAGATACCAATCGAAATTGATACTATTTGAAGTGTAATCATACATATATAAACATATATGAGTATACAAAAAGAATGTCAATAGTGATACCAATTGAAAAGATACAATGATATCAATTGAAAATAAAATAAGATCAAGTGTATAACTCATACTTCCTACCACCCATTTCATGCACATGTTTTAAATGAATTTTCAATAATGAGCATACAAGGCATGGTCGCCCAACCAACCGCCCTTTAATGGGTAGGGGTTTTCAAAAATAGTTTGAAAGTATTATAATACATTTGAAAACTCTACCATATGAAGAATACGAACTAGTTATATGAAAAATTTGTAAACTAGTATGAAATCCTTCAAGTAAGGAATAAAACACAAATATATTTCATGAAAAGCATGTAGATCACAAGATCACCAAACACTCAAAATCTAGATAGGCATATATCATATTCATGAAAACAAAATCATGAGAAAATAATAAGTAAAGTGAGTGTATAAGAGTTATGTGAAACACATCATCATGAAACTAGGCAATCAAGCTCAAATATGAAATTCCTTAAAACATGAAAATCAAGAAAATCTAATTTTCATCAAAACTAGAAATCCTTCAAGGTATATGTATGTTTTGTACAAACTAGAGTATGCATACATATCCAAACATAAATGAATCTACAAAAGTATATGCATGAAGGCAAGTGGCTCAAGGATGTATATGTATAACTATTAGTTTAGACAAAATGACATATACATGAAGTTTAAATAAAAACATGAAAAATATGTCAAAAATATGGAATACAAGTCAAAATATATGAATCATCAAAACTAGACTATACTAGTACATCTAATGAGTACAAATGAGCATTCAAGCATAAACATATAATAATCTATTTGTGGCTCACTAGTTGTACAAGTATATATCCAAGTTTTAATGAAAACTAACATCTAAACATGTAATCAAAACATGAAGCATAGAAATCAAAATAAAACTCATAAATATACATATGATCATTATGTACATGCACATGCATAGATCTATGATATGCACATTAGTTAAACTAAGGTGAGAACACAAAATATGGGTCCATATAAACATGGGTGTCTCAAATACTAATCATGTATGTCATAGGACTAATAAACATGGCATATGACATAATGAGCTAAACATGACATGTTATAAATAAATGATCTAAAAGCATGCAAATATAAATAAGGAGTAAGAGATAGTTACCAAAATCATGAGGGCAACTCTCCATGTCTCCAAACCAAGGTGGTCCTCCACCAAACCCCTCCCCTTGAAAGTGATGCATCCAAATAGTCCTCTTTAGTTCGGAACTCATCCACCTCAAGGCACCATCACTCTCACGTCATGTGAGAGCCCACATCTACATCAAATAAAATAGAAGTGGTCTTTGGTACCCATATTCTTTTGGGTCCATGGGGGTTAGCTCCTTTCCTAACCCAAACAAATTTAGTTGCTAAATTTGAATCATGTATATGATCATAACAAAACTTAGCAAGGTGGCCCTTACGTCTACAATGTGTACATGTGTACACATGAGCATACATAGTGTGATGAGTGTGAACGTGAGGAGCATGTGTATGCCGTGGATGGTGTGCATGCATAAATGGAACTTGTTTCTTTCGAAACATAGATTCCAAGCGTGTTTGGTTCAAAACACATTGGCTCAAAGTGGAGCCCAGACAATCAACACTCTTCTTAAGCATAGATATATTATTTTCAATAATAGAAGAGGTGCATGCAATAGGTGAGATAGAATGTGAAGCTACACTAGCATGACAAACATGTGTATCAATATCATTTTTCAAAGAATTATTTTTCTTAGAAATCAAATCTAATTCTTTTGAAATAGAAACAATTTTTATCTTTAAAGATTCATTTTCTTTTACAACAAAATCAACTTTTGAAGATAAACTTCATTTTTCTTCAAAATTTTTTCACAATTATTTTTATTTGTTAAAATTTCATTCTCTTTTAGGGCAAGGCCAAGTTTGGATTTCAATGAATCCCTTTCATTAGAAATCTCCACTTTCTCTTGCAAAAACAAATCTAGTTTTGAACACAAATCCTTATTTTCTTTGTTAAGTCCAAAACTCTTCTTTTTCAAAAGATTATATTTTTCAAGCAATTTTTCACAAACAATTGATAGTTCTTCATTTAAGGCATTGGCATCAATATAATCATTACTAGAAGAACTAGCATCATCATTCTAATTGAGCATCCGAGTTTACCTCACAGGAGTCATTCCCTTGGACCATGTAGCAATGTTGCTCGGATTCTCTACTAGATTCATCCTCCATAATGGTTGGCGTTTGAAACTCGGAGGAGGTCAACGTGTTCCACACTGCAAAGGCGGAATCACAATTAGAAACCAAACATAAATATTATTTGTTGAGTGTGCTTCTAAGTGCCTCTAGGGCTTGTGCATTGGCATCTATATGCTTGCTATTACCAAGATAGGCTTTCTTGGTAGCGGCAAGGAACACATGAAAACCTAAGGTTTTTAGATACATACTCATCCTAAATTTTCACATGTCAATGTTGGAACATCATACATGGGAGGGGTCAAGCAATCCATGAGTGTGTGTAAACAATATAAGTGTGAAAAAGCAAATACTAGATTAGCAACCAAGATCACACTCAAAGGTGGTTAAACCTAATATCGGGAGCGTAGGCTCTGATACCAATTGAAATCACCTAGAGGGGGAGTGAATAGGTGACTAGCTAATCTAATGGTCAACTAATGCGAAATTAAAAACTTAATTTCAACACACTTAGTGTAACCAACGAGTGTAGCCGAATTCCTGGTGAAGGGCTCTGGACTAACTCCTATTGATTCTCTGAATAAGAGTTGAGGTGCTATATGAAGCTCTCGTGGTTAAACACAAGTGAGGCACACAAACAAACACTACCAAGCATATAAGAATGATATGACAATATGAATGATGCAAGGCACAATATAAAAGAGAGAGAGTTAGAGAAAGTGGATCAATCGCAAACACACGGATATGTTTCGAGGTTCGAGCACACAGATCTACGTCCCCGCCTTCAAACAGAAGGATTTCCACTAACTTGTCCACACAGGACTCCAACACAGGGAACCTCCATTGAGGATTTGGGGGCAATTATAATTTGGAGTACACAACTCCTCTCTCAACAAATACAACCTCTACACTTAGAGGCTAGGCACAAAGCCAACACAAATCCACCTCACAAATGAGGGATGGGCACAAAGCCAAATAATAAATCAACCTCCACTATCAACCTCTCACTAGAGGGATACCCACAATCACCTCTCACTAGAGAGATATCACAAATCAAGGAGGGTTTACAACTTGGTGGTTTCCACAACCACAAACCAATCTCTTTCTCACTAAACAAAGATCCTATAGATAGGATAGTAGATAAGCTCAAGTGTGAGAAATAAAGAGTTTGAAAAATAAAACACAAAGAAAAATACTTGGGAAAACAAGTTAAACAAGATTGAAATGAAGATCACAACCATATCCCAAATATCCTATTTTTCTTTGATTTTTCCAACCTATTAAAACAAATAAAGATTGATCTTTTGACACAAAACCTGTATAAAAATACTAGAGAAGATCAGAATTTTTAGCTCTTAAAAACTTGTTAAGAAACAACTCAAATGGGGGTATATTTATACCCCATTTGAAATTTGCCCGTTGGCAGCAGAAAAGGCCGAGATTGGCCTTCCGGTTGACCGGTCGGTCGACCGGCCAACTGTCAAAAATTCGACTGTTGAGCCCTCCGGTCGACCGCCCGGTCGACCGTGCCCAGAACCAGAGAGCAACGGCTCTCTGGCCGGTCGACCGCCCATTGACCGGGCCAACCCGAGAGTGGGTTGACTTCAGTCGGTTGACCGGCCAAACAAGCTGGCCTATGTGCATGTCTTGTGCACATCGGTCGACTGGTCCGGTCGACCGTCCCGGTCGACCGCCAGGGCCTGGCAGGAACAATTATAGGATTCAAAAACTGGTCTTTTTATTATCAAATAAATCCCATAAAATCTCATAAATTCTATAAAAATTAGTTCATGTTATATCTTTGAAATACAAACATGTTTGAGAAAGAATCAAATCATGTTACAAATATTTTGAACCATTTTTGTGACTTGAAAAATTTGCCGAAAACTAAAATCCGTATTTTCCAAAACTTGGATTTTTGAAATGGAAAACCGTTTTCTTCAAAACTCATGTAAATACAAAAACATGATATTTAAACAACTTTGAG